>JZKD02S1677572.1:52916-66343 GCA_000966675.3 Picea glauca
CCTAACCATTGCAGGGTAGGACAGGCGGGTAGTCAGTCTTATTTATTGTCGATAGGTTGTCGTTCATTGCTTGCAGATGATTGATGTGTGTCTTAGATCCTTATGTTGATATCGCAGTTGCATGCATCTTGATTCGTCGTCATGTGGCGACACAGAGTATAACGTGTTTATTACCCTCGCACACACGCGCACACACATTATAAAAAAATAAAAAATTGTACTTGTTATTTGAGGTTCGTTGTCGTAACGAGATGAGGATCGTTACATTTTTGGAAATACATGGATTTTTTGATGTAGACTAGGTTGGAGATATGGATTGTATAATATACACAATTACTTATGTGGTTAACCGATTTGGAGAAAAAATCGTAGTTTCACTCTCAACTACAGAAGTTGAATACATGTCATTCATTCATTTGAGTAAGGGAGTTGTGTGGTTATAGATATTATGTTCAAGTATTGGGTTTGTACAAAAATATGTAAGGTTATATTTTCATAATTAAAGTGTAATCGTTTTGGAAAAGTACCATGCTTATCATTCCAAGACAAAGCACATTGATGTTTAGTAGCAGTTTGTGAGAGACATGGTTGAAGACAAGAATGTGCCTATGGTGAAGGTGGACACTTTGAGGAATATTGTATACTCATTGACAAAGTATATAAGTACTAAGAATCTCTCTTGGTGTAGAGGAGCAATGGGAATTGCTTCCCTAAATTGTTAATCATGTAATCTTTGGGCCCCCCTATTTGTAAAGAAAACAACAAGTGGGAGAATGTTGGGTATGTGTTACATTCTTTTCAAAATTATATCTATGCAATCTACATTGCATTGGGTGCACTAGGGGGGTTCATAGGGGGGGAAGACCCCCAAAAAAAGCAGTGGGCTATTTTTTGTCCGTTTTTTGGTGGTTTTTGGCCAACAATTTTTCTTCCCATTGAAATATAATTTCAGTTAAGGAATCTAGTCTAAGTTGACACATTATGGATTTATATTCCACATAATCATATATATTGTATTGTAAATGGCGAATTTCATACAATGAAAGTTAGAAGTGTAACTCTAAACATTTGTTGATTTTCTAGGTTAATGATTTGAAGTAAATTTATGAGTATTATATGTGAATACTATTATTTTATTTATTTTTTATAAATAATTTTTGTGTACATTTCTATATGTAAATATTTAAAAACTACATATAAAACTAGCTCTAATACCAAAATGTAATGCCCTTCTCATCTAGGGAATTGATCACACTTAATTTTAATAATTTATGTAATGTGGCAATATTATCTTTATTTAAATAAAAATAAACATACCCAATAAATATGATTTAGAATATTCTCTAATTTACATATATTATCTCAATTCTCAACAACATATCATTTTAAAACTTCATATTTATCAGAACACATGCATCATCCACCAAAAAGGTGACATCTAGTGATCCAATGCTTTTAATTCATTGATTACCACGCTCAAACACAACATAATATGTTCCCTCTTGAATATTAAATCAATGATGTTACAACAAAATTTTACAACAGGTTTCTCATAACACAACATTTAACTAATTAATAAATAACTAATACAACATGTTTCTCATAACACAACATTCAACTAATTAAAGAAATAACTAATAAAATATGTTGATAACAAGAGAACATTCAACTAATTAAAGAAATAACTAATAAAATATGTTGATAACAACAGAATACTTGAAGCGTACATCTTTTCCCCGTACTTTATTTTATTTCCCAATAAAAATAACGAAATAAAATTCCAAAAACACTAATCTGTTTCTTCATCCTCCCAAAACTCCCTATATAAATATAGGCATAAGGACACTATTTTTTTTAATTGTATTAATTCTCAACCACCCATTCTTGACAAGATAAGAGACGGTATTTTAGATAAGGAAAGCAACAAAGTTTCCCAAGTAAAAAGGACGAGATATGAACCATAATATTTTATAAGTTCTTTCTCTATATATATATATAACCCACACAATTTAAATTATAAATTTCACTTATTGATTTATATAGAATATAATCATAACAATATATTCTATAATTATAACATATATATAGTTATGATTATAGACTCTTTATTTATTATTATTTTATAAGTTCTTTCTCTCTATATATATAACCCACACAATTTAAATTATAAATTTCACTTATTGATTTATATAGAATATAATCATAACAATATATTCTATAATTATAACATATATATATATAGTTATGATTATAGACTCTTTATTTATTATTATTTATTTTACATTTTTTTTTAGGTATATATAACTAATCAATTATATATATATAAAATCAATCAAGGTTTACATTCATGTCTCAACATAAGTTTAGAAATTATGCCCTCAAGGAGTGATGGATGTAGATATGTGGCTTTGCCTACTTGGATGACGTAAATAATATATTTAACCTTATCAGCCCAATTTTGCTCACCTAAGCACAACTCCTCTATATGACAGAACAAAAAGTTAGAGGAAACCATTACATCATCATCACCCACGACAAGCATCACAGGGTTTACCACATCTGTTAAAGGAAATGGACATGCTTTCCCAATGTTCTAAACCTAATATTGGTGGAGAAACAACAAAAGATCTCGATGGGAATGGACCTCCACCCTTCCTAGCAATATTATCCCTACTTGAATTAGTCTCTCAACTAGATTTCCCTACAAACCCCTCTCAAAACCCTCACCACAAGTTCGTGTATCCAACTATGCCCAATATCATGGTTTCTCAAGGGAAAATAGTTGTATCCATGCTTGTATCCTACATATCAATATTGTCACCCACACCAATGCAATAAAATCATCACCATCGATATTGTAAATTGAATTTTGCATGGTCCATAGTCTCATTGTTACTTTAAAAAATATGTACACTTTTACCATCATTATGTGTGCACTTGGATCATGGGCCTAATGGTTAAGAACATGTGTTTCCTCCTAAGAGGTCACGAGTTCAAATCAAGAGGGGGGTAGGGTATGTGTAACACACCCATGGTGGGGGCGTCAAATTTTCGCTCTTCTTAGGAGAATCAAAACTCCCATTTGGGGTTTCTATCCCATTCGTCTCTTCCAGAGATTTCCAACAACGGTTTCCATGCTTCAAACCGCGCTCAGAGTTGGTGGGTAGCCTCTCCCAAGTTCTCTAGGTTCTCCCATCCATCTATACTCACATATGAATACAAGCTATGACCAGACTCCAAGACAACAGGTGCCAAGACAACCACCTCACGAATCCTCTGCAAGGGAAAATCTCCAAATTTCATAATCTGACGCTGTATGTCCTTAGATATTTTGACGGCCCTAATTGACTTTAGGACTTCATCATTCGGGAATTTTGAATGCTCCAAAGGATCTTCTCCCCGAAGTACTTCCATACCCAGAGTTACAGATCAAGCGTCACGCGTCCCTTGTGATCGACAATTATAATCTACTTCAGGACTTCAGCGTTCAGGAGTTTCAAACACTCCAAATCCTTTTTCCTCCTAATTACTTCTTACCTGGAGTTACAGATCGAGCACCACACATCTCCCTCGACCAACGATTGTTATCTACTTTGCGACTTCGACGTTCGGGAGCTTCGAACACTCCAATGCCTTTCTCCTTCAAAGTGTTATGTACCTGGAGTTACAGATCGAGCACCACACGTCTTCCCCGTTCATTGACTATGATCTACTTCAAGACTTCGACGTTCGGGACTTTCAAACACTCCAATGCATTTCTCCTCCAAATTAATCTGTACTCGGAGTTACAGATCGAGCGCCATGCATATTCGTCGATCAACAATTGTGATCTACTTTGGGACTTCAACGTTCAAGAGTTTTCAACACTCAAACGCCTTCCTACTCTGAAGTACTCTGTACCCAGAGTTAGAGATCAAACTCCATGCGTCTTTCCCAATCAACAATTGTGATCTACTTCGGGACTTCGGCATTCAGGAGTTCTTAATTCGCGTGACCCCACTTTCCTTTGAAGTGGCTATCTTCCGAAATGGAAGATATGTTGACACTTGTCCTCAGCTGTTGGACGACTCATATGAACTCCGACTCTCTAGCCTTTGGAATTTCTTGTCCAACACATCCCCTTTTCTCCCGAAGTGACTTCCTCTGAAATGGCATATCTTCTGCCATGCACCCCTTCCAACAGATTACTGGGATGACTTCGGAACTCTAGCCTTCGGAAATCCTTGTGTCTTCACACTTCGTTCTTCCTAGAGTGGCTTCTCTCTGAAGTAGAGAATATGAAGACACCTGTCCCTCTGGCTTAGACGACTCAGATATACTTTGGCACTTCATCTCTTTGGGATTTTTGTGATGTAATCTCCTCTTTTATCCTAGAGCTGGTCAACGCCAAGATGACCACGACCTCAATCTCACAGTTCAAGGGTATATATGTGACCCAGAGATCTAAGGCTCATAACTTCCATTTAAGGGTCTCTTGGGTCCCAGTGCGTGCCACTCTGAGAGGGACAACTGGAAGCCTCGTCACTCGACACATGGGCTCCCACATGATCTTGACATCAATACTTGTGTCCCCACGATCGAACAGTCGTGAGGGATCTTGAAGGATCTTTATATCCATTGTCCACATCAACTTCGAGACTTAGGGACTCTGGGACATCGAGGGTTTTGGTGTTACCAAACCTCTGGCCTCCCGAAGTGGTCATTATTGGGTGGACTATATTATAGATCCGACGGTCGAGATAGTTCCCGAGCGTATATAGATCTACGACCCAGATTTACTTCAGGACTTCGAGGGATTCACCTCCTGTGCAACAAATATGCTCAATTTGTTGGACTCGCGAAGTCCAAAGGGATCAAAGGGTTAATGTTTGTGTTCCTTCTCCATATTCGACGATCATGAAGAACTTCGGCTTCTTTCGAACTAATCTCATTCATTTGTCTTTCAAATGAAAGGATCTCTCCTTTAGGGGCTTGAAACTCACTATTCTACTTGAGTTATGTCATCTCCTTAAATAATTAAGTATTTTGTGCTAATTCTCCTAAACTTAACGCTTAGATAAATCCTTCACGCACCTCTTGCATTGACCTATCAACTCTAAAAATTAAAGGGGAGGGGGAGGGGGGGGGAGGGGTTCTCGATCTCTACCCGCCTCACAGAGGCTCTATGCACACTTGCACTACCTCTCATGAGCTTGACTGACCCCTTCCTTTAGAAATATTTGGAGTGTCAGCATGCACACGTGAGGCTATGCCCAAACTCAATTATTCACATTTTATTTATTTTAACTTGAACCACCACATGGCTCTTGCATTTACGTGTACACGCTAGAGAATTTCTTATTTATTTAAATACACAATTAGGAAGAATTGAAAGGATACAGTTTAACCATTAAGAAAACATGTCCCTCCCTCCAACATTCATAGGATATCCAACTTTAATTCACAATTACCACGTAAATACATAGGATGTGAGATTACTTATCTATTACATGTGGTAGCCAACTAACTGACTGTGGGTGTTCTTCCTTCCACCCAACCATAGACTCAAAGGCATTCATTCTTAGCACTCTAGCCACCCCCATTCCAAGCCATGATATCACCATGGAATTTATGCCAATTCTCATCGATCCTTTCTCTTTCGCATCTTCTACGAGGTTTATCAGATGCTTCCTCAACATCAAGCTTGCAACCTTCTACTCAGGTCTCGTTCTCTACATACCCTCAGAGATATCCCTCTCTATCACTGCCTCAATGAGGTTTATCATATGCTTCCTCATAATCAAGCTTGTGGCCTTCGACTCGTTCTCTACTGGTCGAATAATGTTCCTCGCATTCTCCACTCTTCATTTTATTCTCTGGTGTGCCTTGCATGCACATCCCTCCTATATTGTTCTTTATGGGTCGATAGGACCCTGTGGTACTTTGGGATGACCTTCTATAGGTATACCATTCTTCCATTCATGGGGTATTTTATGGTTCAACCACCAATCATTTTCTTATTAACTGATCTCTTATAGTTTTCACATTCTTTCCTCTAGTGATATCATGGCTAGTACTTTCAAGGCTTCACACCCACATTCAGTTATTGGCAATTCAAACAATAATACGCTTGCATTATTCCCATGCCACAGCATGGTAATCCTAATTAATGATTAACTACAAGTTGGGGGAAACATGGGTGTTACAATCCCCTCCCCCTTAAAAAGGAACATCGTCCTCAGTGTTCTTTCTCAGTAACACCTATCATGCCTTTCTCATTCATCCACTTCAGAAGTATTGAACTTATTTATCGGTCAGGTCCCTTTCCAGAATCTAAATATTCGTCACCTTCCTTCAATAATTATTGGACAACAAGAACATTAATCATAGTCTCATGGAAAAACATTTTATTGTTTCATAAAATTTCTAGGAAAATTTCATAATATAGCCCAACACTTATCTGTGCAGTTTGTGGATTTGTATCCACATGGTTGTCTTATTATATAGGCTCACTGGTTTTCCTTGACATACCCATTGTGTGCATGATCCCAATCAATAGTTTACAACAACTATCATAGTCTCCTCTTCCTTGCGGTCACTCACCCTCCAAGCCCAGGCTCAGGCATCCCCTTCTCTAGTATACAGTTCCTCAGGTTATCCATGTTGCCTTGCCAAGGTTTTCTCGCACGGGAAGAATCCCAGATACTTTATCAAGCCTTGAATCTGAGGCGTCCCTCAGACTTTCTCTGTCGAGGCATCCCTCAAGCTTGTGTTACCTCAACACAACATACTCCATGTGATCATCGCTTACCAAAAGGTTCTCATGGATCAACAGTGGCCTCCTCCATGATTTTCATCTAGATAGCCTTCATCTGTCCTTTCTGGATAGATATTTTCTTCTCATCTGTATCACAGGCATACAAAATTCATGAGACATCATCACAATTCTAAATTTCAGAATTTTATTGCAATCTGTCACCCACAGATTTTCCAATTTCTTCATTTAATTCCAGATCTGTTCTACATGGAACAAGATTCAAAAGCGTGGGACTTTCCTCCCCATAACATTTTAGCTCAGCAGGCAATTGATCTTCCTTATGGGCTTACAACATTTCCATATCCAACAATCTTTCTTCCTACAAGTCAACTTTCCTCAGCCAAATAAATTGTTAGTTTTCATGCACACTATATTTTCATACGATGCATACTAACAATCCAATTCATTTTCATCTATTCAGGGTATATAAAGAAAAAAGGAAATATTATTATTTTGTAAGCATCCTGTCAACATACTAAATTTTCCAAGTGCAATTCAAATTTTAAATGACTTTAATCAATGTGCCAATGTTCATGGCCACATTCATACCCAATTCACCCTCGCATTGATCTTCAATATGCCACACTTGGTGACAAGCACCCTGCCATGGTGTGTTAGAGTTTAACCAACCTCTTCACCATATGGCTTATTCCTTCTCAGTCACTCTTACAACAAGATTATGCTTCCTGCTATAGGCTAATCATGATTCCAAATCAATGCACATGAAACCAAATGTTTCTCTTCAATGCACCCAAGCATTCTTCCTTCATTAGTAACCAAGGTTCCCACACTCATGGTCACCTAAATTTTATTTCCTTTGACATCCATATCTTGTAAGTAAAATTTTTGGAAGGTCCTCCATGGAAGGTTCATTGTCTTCCTTTCATGCAAACATGCACTTCTTTGAAGTAATTCCATGAAATTTGCTAGCTATGATCACCTTTATTCCCATAGAACCAGTCCTCCTTACCACATTCTAATGCAGAGTGTTAAATTCTATCTTCCTTGACTGGCTCGAAGGAACTCTGTTTTCTCTCCATGCGACTGAGAGTTGTGACCTCAGCTCTATTTTTTCAGGTGCTACCCTTTAAACTCTCGTGTCTGGGTGATATGATCCCGGCTAAACCCCTTGTCTTCAATTCGATGGTGTAGATCCTTTTTCCCCCAGATCCAATGGTTGCAAGGGATTGCAGAACCTCAAATAGCTCGCGATTTAATTCTCCTTCTAATCTCTACAATGAATACAAGTCGTCTGATCTATGATCGGATCCCAAACTCAAAACAACACTATATTGAATCTGAATTATGGGTATAGGTCTCGACATTAACCTGTGTGCATATGAAATCTTTGCAATGATCGCAGGTCATCGATATTATCCCTCGATCGATTTTAACCACACGATTTCCAAATAATAATAATAATAATGCCAACACATAAGTGTTTGACCGAGAATTTAGGTTGATACAGATCTTCGATGTGCTAAATTCAACCATAGAACCCAATCACAGTACGCATTTTACATGACATTAACGCGTGGGTTCCTTGCATTTTGTTCCCACCGATCGTTCATATATCAATGGTTCACAGCAATTGCGGGATTCCAATATGCTCTCTCTTTATCATAGAGTTCAATAATTGCAATCTAAAAGTTCTTTTCCAACTCTTTTAATTGTGGTTGTTGATATTCCACCCTGAGAATATCAATGACATTATTTTATTGTGGTTCGTGCACTAGCACGTCCGTCAATTTCACCTTCACGCTCCGCAATGATTCCCAACCATCGATCTCTATTCATAGATCAACGGTTCACAATGATTGAGGGGTCCAATCTGGAAAATGTTTTCTTGAATATGTCTAATCGTGGTCGTTGATATTCCACCCTAACGAGATCAACGAAGTTGGTTTATTGCAGGTCATGCACTAGTACATCTGTTAATTTCACCTTCACACTCCGCAATGATTCCCAACCATTGATCTCTATTCACAGATCGACGGTTCACAGTGATTACGGGGCCCAATCTGGAACGTGTTCGCCCGAATCTGTTTAATCGTGGTCATTGATCTTCCACCCAGATAAGATCAACGACGTTGGTTGATTGCGGGCCATGAACTAACATGTCCGTTAATTTCACCTTCGTGCTCCGCAATGATCCCCAACCGTCGATCTAATCGAACGAATGGTGTTTGATCCGTTCACTCTAGTGGATAGTGAATTCAATTTGATGACTATGATCAGTCTTCCCTTTGATGAGAGGCTCACATTCATATCCTCTTTCAGGTTCTTGAGTATCCTGATTCGATAAGGGTTTTCTTCCTGAATCATACTCTACTTGGGTATCCAAGGCATACAACTGCCTTTTCTTAACATGGCTTCGACCAAGCCTATTCAATCAAACATACTCATTTATTCATTCATTAGTCTTATATTCATTACATGATGCTTTCAAAATGTAATCCTAGATTCTTATATATATATATATATAAGCTTGTAGCTCGCTTCTTAGATTCTCAACAATTATTAAGGTTGTGACTCTGACCTCCTGATAGAGTTATCACACAATTCTTTTACAGGGAACTCCCTCAGCATGCAACTTCCTTATTGCACATTCATCACTATTTATGATGGCCTAAGCCTTGAGTTAGCTTTAGTTGTTTACCAAATATTTCATAAGGAATATAAACATGCATCTTTGTCATGCACCCAAATTATGTATCCATACATATCATGGATTTGTTAACTGATATCCATGATGTACTTAACCATATGCATAATAAAAATTTTGGGTGTAGCTTCCATAGATATATTTCACAGCCTACATACATCTCTATTATAAAATTAGTCAAATCATGACTGTTCAAACTCATTCTTATGTGATCCTCAAGGCATAATCATTTGCCTCGTATCCTAACATGGACCATCCTTGCTCATTTAATCTTTCATTTATTTATACCAGTCCTTCCCGAGGGAATGGAGCGCATTCCCCTTAAGCTATCATTCAAAACAGAACTTTCCTGACTCTTGAAACTGGAGTCAACCATGCATCCATGGTATTCACTTAATCTTGGCAAGTGTAATTCTTGCCTTACATGTCACTCATCAAGGAAGCCATAATGTTCCTTTAGTATACATATATCCTTTCATCATGCATGTGCATCATTTACACATGGAGCTATCAGACTTCCAGATCGTCCTCCAAGGATATTGTTTACATCCTTATGAAAAGCCTCATAGGGACACACAACACTAAGCTTCCCTCTCAGTTGTGAGCTTGCAGTCATTCAAATGACATCCACATGGGATTTGAATCAAACATAGTCATAACTATGTTCCCTTTCTATACGATGACAACTAGCAAGAAAACACTCTTTCCTTAACCTCCATGGAACATTACCAAACTTATAAATACAATCTGGGCAATTATAACCATGGCCAAGGTAACAAAATCAACCAATTTAGCTTCCAACTATATCTATATGGCTACCATCCACCACTGGATGTCAATATGACCCATTGGCTTCTAGAAGTGCCACAACACTTCCTTTACCACATTCAGGATCAATGTTTAGTCAACCATTTTATCTTAATTTTAAAAATTTAATGTTTAAAACCATTTGGACTATTCCCATAGAGCCCAAATGTAATTTCAAATTATGTTACTTACTAAGTATCCTAGTTCAAAAATACATAGTATCTTTAGGTCAAGATCGGTCTTGACCATTACACATGGAATTCTTCATTCTTCTTAGCAATAGTTGGGGACAAAGGCCACTCTCCTCCTCCCACAATAACTCTCGTAGATTAGTTTCCTATCCACTAAGAAAGGGAGTATGTTGGGATTTCTCACTCAATCACTTTATATTTCTACAAATTCATTTATCAACTTGATTGGAAAAACCATGTCCATCAATTCCCGTACCCATAAACCAAATTCGTTTCTCAGTCCACTTGAAACCCAAGAGTTGTGGATGCTCTCCCTTTTCAGGGAATGGTCACCAGACTCATTCCTTTGATTGTGAGGGGTTATACACATATACTAGGTTTAACCCTTCATGAAAGCAGTAATCATTACTACTATGGATCCTTTCCATCTATTCACATTGCTATTTTAGTTTAAATATTAGTGTTCTGCAACATAATCCCATTCTTGTAGGATCGACTTTCATTTCCCAAGAAATGTTAGGGTCCCTTTATCAAAGACTAGCATGATTCAATATTGTAGGGGTAAAATACCAACTGTGTTTTTAAATATGCATCCTTCTACTCAAGGAACTTATGCATATGATTTATGTTTGGTGGTAATATTCTCCACAGGCTCATCTTAGCCTTGGTAATTGAATATTATGATTGTACAACAACACATACAATTTCACAATGAAGTCAACTTCTTTATTTGGGAGCATTAGAAACATACAGTGCCAATTTCCAAAACATATATCAACAGTAAAGGATCCCATTCCTCTCTTTAGTAGAGGTTTTATATGCCTCTTAGGAACATGGTCAGATAGTGTGTTACCCCTTAAATTCCTCCAGAAATATTTTCATATGACTCATGCATGAGCCCAAGCAAGACAAGCATTGTTTTCATGCTCTGATACCAATTTGTAACACACCCATGGTGGGGGTGTCAAATTTTCACTCTTCTTAGGAGAATCAAAACCCCCATTCCGGGTTTCTATCTAATTCCTCTCTTCTATATCTTTCTGACCATGGTTTCCATGCTCCGAACCGAGCTCAGACCTGATGGGTAGCCTCTCCAAAGTTCTTCAATTTCTTCCATCCATCTATACTCGCATATGATGATGAGCTATGACCAGACGTCAATACAACGGGCACCAAGAAAACCACTGTATGAATCCTCCAGAGTGGAAAATCTCTGAAGTTCATAATCCGATGTCGTGTGTCCTCAGATATTTTGACGACCTTAATTCACTTCGAGACCTCGACGTTTGGGAATTTCAAACACTCCAAAGGCTCTTCTCCCCAAAGTACTTCTATAGCAAGAGTTACAGATCGAGTGCCATGCGTCCCTTGTAATCGACAATTATAATCTACTTCGAGACTTCGACATTCAGGATTTTTGAACACTCCAAATCCTTTTTCCTTTGAATTACTTCGTACCTAAAGTTACATATCGAGCACCACGCATCTCCATACATCAAAAATTGTGATCTACTTCGAGACTTTGGAATTCAAGAGTTTCGAACACTCCAACTCCTTTCTCCTCTGAAGTACTCCCTACCTAGAGTTAGATATCAAGCGCCATGCATCTTCCCCAATCAATGATTGTGATCTTCTTCGGGATTTCGACGTTTGGGAGTTTCGAACACTCCAATGCCTTTCTCCTCTGAAGTAATCCGTACCGAGAGTTACATATCGAGTGCCACGCATCTTCCCCGATTAATGACTGTGATCTACTTTGGGACTTCGGCATTTGGGAGTTTTGAACACTCCAATTCCTTCCTCCTCTGAAGTGCTCCATACTTGGAGTTACAGATTGAACACCACACGTATGTCCCAATCAATGAATGTGACCTACTTCGGGACGTCGACATTTGGGAGTTCTTAACTCATGTGACCCCAGTTTCCTCCGAAGTGGCTATCTTCCAAAATAGAAGATCTACTAACACATATCCTCAATTGTCGGGTGAATCATATGAACTCTAACTCTTTGGCCTTCGTAAGTTCTTGTCCAACACATGCCCTTTTCTCCCGAAGTGACTTCCTATGAAATGGTAGATCTTCTACCATGCATTCCTTCCAACGGACAGCTAGGATGACTTCAGGACTCTAGCCTTTGGAAATTCTTGTATCTTCACACTTCGGTCCTCTCGGAGTGACTTCTCTCCGAAGTACATGATCTGACCACACCTATCCCTCTAGCTTGTACAACTCAAATCTACTTCAGCTCTTTGGCTCTTTGAAATTTTTGCAATGCAAGATCCTCTTTTCTACTAGAGTCGGTCAGCACTGGGCTGACCACAGCCTCAATCTCACGGTTCGAGGGTATCTACATGACCCAGAGATCTGCAACTCGTAACTTCCGTTTAAGGGTCTCTTGGGTCCCATTGCATGCCACTCTAAGAGGGACACCTGGAAACATCGCCACTCGACACATGGGATCCCGCATGATCTCGACGTTAATACTCACATCCCCATGATCGAATGGTCATGAGGGATCCTTATATTCATAGTCCACATCAGCTTCGAGACTTCGGGACTTCGAGGGTTTTGGTATTGCCAAACCTCTGTCCTCCCGAATTTGTCAACATCGGGCTGACTATATTGTAGATCCAACGAATGGGATAGTTCCTGGGAATCTACAGATCTACGACCTTGATTTACTTTGGGAATTTGGGGGATTCACCTCCTATGCAATTAATATGCTCAATTTGTCAGACTCGTGAAGTTTGAAGGGATCGAAGGGCTAATGTCCCTGTTCCCTCTCCAGATCCAACGATCATGAAGAACTTTGGATCCTCCCAAACTAATATCATCCATTCATCTTTCAAATGAAAAGATCTCTCCTTTAGGGGCTTGAAACTCACTATTTTACCTGATTTTCGTCAGCTCCTTAAATAATTAAGTATTTTGTGCTAATTCTCCTTAACTTAATGCTTAGAGAAATCCT
>JZKD02S1677572.1:103439-121250 GCA_000966675.3 Picea glauca
ATGGAGGAAGGGGGGAATGGAGATTGAGAATTATACCAAACTTATGATCTCATGAGTGGTATTGAGGGGAGATGGAAAGAATTGTGAAGCATCTAACTTATGATCTCATGAGGAATATTTCATTTGGAGCATCATCATTATGTGCGTGGACTGTTTAAGCGAGGGTTTGGACAAGGAGAGCTTGGTGAAGCTGCTGCACTACATCCATGGTTGTAAGTAACACTTTGTTCTCATCAATATAATGAATGCTTGGCCTGTTTCTTTCAAACTTGTACTTATAAGTTTGTCTGCAGTAGATGGATCTATGTTTTATATAATCTCAGTAGAGTAGGAAGTTGTTTGTACTTTTGTTTGTCTTGCAGGATCTACCAAGGAGGTCAAGATTGAAGCACATCCTAGACCTTGCAGGGACAAACGACATTCATAAGATACATTCTTTCCTCCTTCTCTTTTGTTCATCATCTTGATTAGATCTAAAAGGAAGTCAGTGTCCATGTTAAGCACCTTATGTCTTAGAGTTAAGGGTCTAGCTCTCAAGAGGAGATCTACCTATCCGCGGGGAGATTTTCCTACAACAGAAATTGGCAACTCAACTGGGGATCAAATTGAAACTTTTAGTTTTGGTTTTCCTCATAGAATTTTTCTTCCTCTTTGTTCTTTTTAGACTTTTTTCACCCCCTATGTCTGATTGAATCCTTATTCCATCACATTCATTGTGATTGACAAAGTTTGTCTGAGTTTTTGGTTTTTTTTGACAAATTTCTGTGTTTTAAGACATCAGCGCTCCCCTACCCTTGTTATCAGAGCGCCAACACTCCCTGAAGGTCTTAGACAGAGCGTTATAACGCTCTGGTTCCCCTTACACCAGAGCGCCAACCTTTTTCTCTGTAAAAAAACCTTCCAGGATTATCTTTTCTGAAGCCCAGTCTTTGTTTTTTCCCTTGCTCAGCTTCTTTGTGATTCAATTATTCTTCCTATTGACCTTTGACACTCTGCTTTATGAGAAGTAAGCACTTTGTTGTTCATATTTTGTGACCTTCTTCCTTATTTTGAGTTTTTGCGTCTGTTGAAAACTTGGAATCAATCCACTGCTTTCTCCTCTCTTGTCTAACTAAGTGAAAACTGTGGTGAAGAACATCAGAAAGTTGGGAATCATCTCATTTGGTTCTTTGAGGTCATTTTTCTTAACATCTTTCTTTTGTGTGAAATTCTTGATTTTCTTTGTTATGTTTTGTTTTTTTTTTGCTTCTTGTTTCAATCATAGCAAGAGGGTGTGTTGTTTGTGCAAAATTTGCTTATGCTTGTCCAAATCTCCTTGATCTGAAAGGGTAGTTGGCATGAGAAGTTTTGCATTGAATTAATCATCATTCGCATACAAACAATAAAGATACATCTTAGTGATTGGTTTGCATATTAAAAGGAATTTCTGAAACATTTTAGCATTACATTGGATTTGATTGAGAACAAATTGATTGAGGACATTCCTTATTAGTGTTTGATAGTGAAAATGACTCTTTCTCTCTCCCTTAAATAGGCATTCATTGAAAAGAAACGATTTCTTATCATCTTTTATGCATTTTTTGGGGAATTGAGTCATCATTCCATCAGTTTCACTTTCATACACCCTTTGAGTAAAAAACAATTGTAAAACGAATGCTAATTAAAAATTATCTAGAACATTTTTTATTTCTAGGATCTTCCACCAACATTAGACTAGGATTAGCACTTTCGATTAGGCTATGAGTACAACTCTCCAAAGTTTCCAAAACAAACATTAGCATCCTGATCTAGAGAGAGTGAAATCCAATTGTCGTATAGGTTCTATGGGATCCCCCTGTCACACAGGGGTTACACATGAGGTCGCATTTGGGCGAATTACGGAGATTATCCCTTCGTGGTTCAATTGTTTGTAGCAGTCGGATCGTATATTGGGGGTCACTTGAAGGTATACCCACGATTATGTGTGGGAGCCTCTCGTGTTGATTTCAGACTTGTTATCCTGCCCATACGTTCGGATCAGACTATCAACTGTACTCACCCAGGGACTAACTGCGAATTGGTGTCTTTAGATGTCATAATCTTTAGGTACTTACACAAGGTGACAGTGAAGGGAAGTCTCACTGTACCTGGAACAGACATTGGTCAAACTCACTCGGGCTTCTTGGAGGGTAAATCCAAAATTACTGCATGGAAGCTTGCACCAAGGTGAAAGTCCGTTAAGTAGGTCACCATTGTAACTCTTCCACCATATCCTAGCCCCTTCTCGACTTGATCATGCGATGTTGGATTTCATCACCAACTAGTACGATCATCAAGAGAAGTTTTGTTTGTTTGGTTGATTCCTAGATTTTTTTTAGCGTATATTGTTTCTTTTTGTTAGTTGGCCCTATATTTTCAGTGTGTTCTGGTATTCTCCAAAATTGAGCCTGTAGATGATAAATGTCTTCGTCGATCATGTAGCATGCAAGGCCTGCCTCTGGAAGGCTATCAACCCTTACCTCCTAACCCTCTAGAAGACAACTACCATAGAGAGGTAGAAAATCAATCTGACACTGGAAGTGTTATTGCTCCTCCGTTAGATAACTCAGAAGGTGCTTTGGTTAAGGTTGAAAATCCCACTCCTCACACTACATCTGTGTCAATAACCCCTCTCGAACCACTTTTTCTTCATTTAGACTCCCTTGGGAACATCATAGATGAAGAGGTCTCACGATTACCAGAGAGAAATTTTACTGAAACATATATGGGATATACAGAACCAATCTTTGGTGATGAGTATAGGACTCTTGTTCATCCTAGCACCATAGTAGATACAAATCCCACACCTACTCATTCTGTATGGAGGACTTCATCAGGATGCGATCTCTATGAGCATTTCAAATCCTTTCGACAACCCTTTCATCCTCATGACCCTCCTAGTGAAACAGGACCATCCAGTCAAATCGTGAATCACCCAGTCGATCAGGTCATTCACCCTACTATTGCGTCAGCACAAGTCCATCCTAATTCTAGACTCATCACCTCTACTCATCTCCAAGGCACTTCAATCCCTACCCCTATTTTTACAAACTTTTCCTCTACATCTCCACATGTTCCACATGATCCTGTTGGGACATCTTTTCACCTGAGAATGCAGACCCCTGCCAGCCAAACACAACCAGCTGGAGGGAAACCACCATCTAACAAACCTTTCCCTCCTATAGGACTACCATTCTATGGTGGGCCTACCCCTCCCAGGGGACATCCCCCTTTTCATGCTCCTCTTGGAGGGAAACCTTTGTTTGCCAGTCATACACCGGTCATAAATCCACCACTGGCAGGGGGGAAACCTTCTTTTGTTGGAAACCTTTCACAATCCTGGGGAGTATATTTAGGAGGCACTTTTATTCAACCCCGCGTTGGGGGAAACTTGTCTCATAACCCACTAGGAGGAGAATCAAATCATGTTCCCTCCGGAACATCTTATGGACAACCTTATCTGGGCAGCATCCCAAACACCACCTGGAGTTCTCCGGGACCATAGTCTTATCCTCCTCATGGGTCTAATGTGTATCCACCTCCAGGATCTACTCCTTACCATCCTCAAGGGAAAAATGTTTACCCTCCTCATGGGCAAGAAAATCACTCGGCCTATAATGCTCAGAACCCACCAAGTTATGCAAATGTTTTTCATCCATCATCGAATCATGTTTATCCTAGCCAGCAACAACAGTATGTAGGAGGACCTACTGGTTACAACTATCCACCTAACCTAGTTTATGGTCCTACTGGTGTTCCTATGCCGCACCAGTATCATTTGAAAATTAACATGCATCTCCCTTTCCTTGTGACTCTGGATCTCCCAGACTTGTCTCGATTAACTAATGATCATATTTTTCATTCACCGGTTTGGCCAGTCATTCTGGTTAAACTTCGTTCTAATATTTCAAAATTTGACAGAAAATCTGGCGAAGATCCAAACAACCATGTGATGGATTTTCATTTGTGGTGTTCATCAAAATCCCTCATGGATGATTCTGTACATTTGCGTCTTTTCCAGCGAACACTTACAGGATCGGCAGCAAAGTGGTATATTGAACTACCACATGCTTCTTTTCATAATTTCAATTCCCTTGACATGTCTTTCCTCACACACTTTCAACTACCTATTCGCTACGAGACAGGTACTGAACTCTTGACCTCCCTTCATCAAACTGAATCCATGCATATCTTTGACCATATTCATGCGTGAAGACGACAACGAAGGATGATCAAGGTCATCATTCCCGACATATTATTGGCAGAATGGTTTACTAAATCACTTTTACCCCCGATCACTCGCGATGTCGCTATGGGTGGCGTGGTCACAGAGGAATAAGCCATTGCTTGGGATTAGTACTTAGATTTGGTTCTTCACAATCTGGTACTTTGTATGATTTGCTTCTGAATGTTTCTCGAGCTAATACCGATCCATCTAAGTCGTCATCCTCATCTCATGCGGATGGTGTTATCGGTTCCATCAAAACTCAATCTACTTTCAATCGACCACACTCTCCTCTACCTCCCCCCACACTCAGATCTTTGAGGTGAATGCAGTTCAATCTACCCCTTCACAACAATCCGAAGGTAAGAAGAAGACAAAGAATAAATCAAAAAATAACAATGAACAACCAAAAAATCAAGCTCAAACACCTGCTACCAAAAAGAAACCACAACAGAAACTGAAATTCCCATGTATCATCTGTGGTGACGATCACTACACTCAAGATTGTCCACATCACAATGAAGTGGTCAAAATTTTCCAAGGAAATTCATAACCCGTTGTGCTTACTCATCCTTTTCCACAGCATCAATCCATGTTTTCTCAAACCCCCTCTCCTGGGGGCAGTTCTAGCCATCCTCATGATGAGGCCTCATCGATTGCACATATTTATATGTTTAATGGGATTAATTTGACCACTCTCTCTAAGACATACGAAACACCAGGTAACCCTGACAAAGGAAAAGACACTAACGGTACCGGTACTTTACCAGATCCATCACCGTCCTTCGTTAGTCTTCCATCGGTTAATCCTCCGTCTAGACCACTTCAGATTGAGAAACCCACGTTCAAATCTATCTTACGCCCTCCTAATATCACTATACATAAAGCTACCTTTAATCCTAGTTCATGTGCCACCCAGAACTACAAAATTGTTGAATATTTGGCTCAAGCATTGTGTGCTATGTCTGCGTTAGAAGTTCTACAACACTACCCCAGTCAACGTAGAATTCTCTTGGCTGCTATTGGCATTGTTGATCCTGATTCATCCAACCATATCATGTTTAACCTGGACAATTATGCGTCTCGACTCTCCCACCAACTTGCTTTCCAAGTTGATGTTGTTGTTCACAATCAACAAATCGACCGAACTATTATGGATGAGGGAGCCTCAACTTGTATCATGTCTTTAGCATGTTGGAAAGGTTTAAAATCACCTGCACTTAACAAATCCCCAACGATGTTATGCACCTTCGATGGGCGAAGTTTTCATCGCCATGGGATTTTATGGTCCCTTCCCATCAAATTGGGTGGCAAAACTGTTACTGTTGATGTCGAGGTGGTCGATGCTCCCCTCGATTACAATTTGTTACTTGGAAGAATTTGGTTTTATGCTATGATTATTGTTGCCTCGTCAGTTTTTCTATGTGTACAATTTCCTCATCAAGGAAAAATTGTCATTGTTGATCAGTTGGATTTCTGCACGACCGGTGCTCGCGCTCCCACTACCAACAATATTCCTTTCTTGGGAGACCACAAGATCACGTATGAAAGCATTGGTGTTGGCTTACTGAAATATTCTAGCCTCATGGGTACCTTCCCTACACCACTTCCACCAACTACACATCACATTTCCACCATCGATATGATTTTGACCACGACTTATCAATCTTTGCAATCATCTGATCCTTAGATTATACCTAGTCCATTGGAATTCGATGCACTAGGTGACACTGTGCCACTTAGTCTAGCTAAAACATCATACGTTTATATCCAATCCGCTTCTCCCTCATCAGATGACCAACATCTATTGGTGCCTGACGTTTCCTCGATGCAATCATGGTTGAGTTCCTTGCCATCTGTGATCGATTACATTTCCCCAATTTTTCCCTCGGATGAATCTATCATGTAAATGTTGAGCATTGACGAGCTACCTCAGGATGATAACCATCATTGATCCTTTTTTCTTCCCCCTCGTGAAAAAATTCAAGAAGATATACAGTCTATCTCCCCTCTTGATGACAATTTTCTATCGTCTCCCATGCCTTCGACTTCGGATGATTTGGATCCGGTAGTTAACATGGTGATTTCTTCGGTAGGGATATTGGAGCCTGATCTCCTTACCCCTATCGCAACCCTCGACATGTGTTCCTTTCAGATTGATTATCTTCCATCCAGTGAAGATCTCTTGGAAGCCATGAATAAGTTTTGTCCTTTGACACGGTATCCTTCCAGAGCGTTATTCTGTTGGAAGCCATGATCAAGAGTCCACGAGCATAGTTTTTCTTCTTTGTAGCAAGCTCACTAAAAAATGAAACAGAGGCTTTGAGCATAGTTTTTCTCTTTGTAGCAAGCTCATTTAAAAAATGAAACAACAATTTGGGGATTGAACCCGAAACCCTGAGCATAGTTCTTTTCCTGTGGCAAGCTCGTTAAAAAATGAAAAAGTCACCTCTCTTGAACCTTCTTTTCATCCACCCTTCTCCTTTTTCTCATCTACTAGAGAAATTGGTGACAACCTCAAAGTCGGTGAATGAATTGAATCTTGGAGGGCATGTCTCCAGCCTTTGATGATCATTCTGGAGTTAAGACACTAGATGTCAAGCTGGGGGCATACCGAGCTTAGTCTTTGTTCTTTCTCGTGCTCGTAAATACATGAGAATGCATCCAGGTAGACTTTTATCTCTTTTTCGGACCTGTATGGATACACGAAAAATGAACCCCCTGGAGTCGTCTTTAAGCTCTTTTCAGACTCTCTAAACATGAAAAGATTGTCGAGTGATCATGATTCCTTTGCCACTCATTAAAAGGTTTGAAAGGGCATCTTTCAAGTGATAATTTATCTCTTTTTTGGCCTTGCGAGACTAACATTACGAAAAAGGACAACATTGGAGTCATCTTTAAGTTCTTTTTAGACTCTCTAAACATGAAAATCTTGTCGAGCGACCTTGTTCTCTTCACGCTCGTTAAAGTATTTGAAGAAAATGTCTGTTGAGTGATAGTTTATCTCTTTTTCGGTCTCATCAGACTACTTTACGAAAAAGGAACTGAGAGAGTTCTCTTTTAAGTGTTTTTCCAAACTCTATAATCATGAAAAACCTTCGAGTTTTCTATCTTTGGACTCATTAAACAAACATCGACTGGCCCATACGGGATCGAACCCTTACTTCTTCCAGTTCATTCAACAAAGGAAGAGGAACTTACCGAAGGTGAGTTATATCGAGCATGCGTTACCCTCCTTGAGCTCGTTAAATCAAAAAGAGGTACTCGTCTATCTGGATGGGGGAAAGAATTGAAAGAAACAAGCCAAGAAGTTTTTGAGAACATTACCAGTAACTCTTAGAGTCACCCTTGAACACGGTACTTTGTCTTCGCGCACATATTGATCTGCTAAACCTTTGCACTAAACCAATCCTCTGAGTTTCTTACTCGTTTGGGTCACCCGAAGAAAGTCACAGTATCCACTGCATCATCATGTTTTGGTCCATGTCATGTTTTTATTGTTGTGCCTCAGTGTTCAAGGGAAGTATCCTCCTCGAGAGTCAGCCATCGCAAATATCTTGTTCAAATACCCATGTCATTCCATGTTCATTTGATCTATGAATTACATCTCTATATCTTTTTTGTGTCATTGATGGGGGTTACATCAAGGCCCTCCTTCGACGAGTCTATTCCTGTCGACTTCAACACATTATCCAGGAACTAGACTTAGAAACCAATTAGTACTTTAGGACCTCCATGCCTCAATGGTAGGCCTCCTCATGTTTGACAGTGGGTTTACATAATTGACCTCTGATCGGATGATTCCACGGATGTTCGACTTCAGCTCATCCATTCACATTCGTTGGAATGTACTAGAGTACCTTGGGAATCATTGACATCAATGGTGATTTCCCTCGTGCTTGTTAACGGTTTACATCATTGACCGCTAATCAAGTGGTTTCTACCATGTTCAACATTAGGACATCTATTCACATGGTTAGATTCATACTACATCGGGATCGGTAAGAAGACACTGGGTTGAGTGATCACTCTGATATGTACTTTGCCCAGGTTGCGATGGAGTTTATTTTGAACAATGACACATATATTGTTATATAGATCCACTTTGTATTGGTTGTGGCTATGTATTGTCATCTCATAGATCCACTGTGTATTCTTCATGGCTACGATCAGTTCAGGTCATAGGAGTATAGATCCACAATGTATCTTCGGTGGCTATACCTTTTATCAATATTCTTATGGATCCGCAGTGTATTCTATGGCAGTCATATCTTGCAAGTCTTTATCACTCAAGCATAGGTATGCATGCCTTGGGTTTGAAACATGTCATAATATTTGTTGGATGTTTATGTGAAACTTCTACTAGATTCTCTGAGTCCACATCCTTTCTTTAAAGATTTGTAAAGTGTTTCAGCCATCATTCTCTCTTCTAACCTCACACTTTAGGGGGCATTCTGTTACACATGAAATTTTCACACCTAGGTACTTCACTCTAAGTGTCGTAAAGTGTCATATAAGTGTCTCATACACCTTGACACCATGGAATAGCATATGTCACAATCCCTAGTCAATGTGGAGGAGGGATATATTACATGAAGGAAAAAATACCAAGTACACATGAATTATTATTAATATTCATGGAAAAGAAATTGATTAAGTGTGAGAAAGTGCACATGAATTATTATCAATATTCATGAAAAAGAAAGTAATTAAGTGTGAGAATCCACCTCACATTTGGTTTCCTATTTTTTAGGGAAGGTGGAGGATCTCATGAATGGTTGAAATATTTCCTCCTTAAAATCCTTGAGAGATATTTCCTCCCCAAAATTCTTAAGAGATATTTTCTCCCTAAATATCTTAGAGATCCCTTTCTTAGTGGATATGATGAGAGATCCTCTCCATGGTGGTTAAGCCTCCAAATCCTATATAGTGAGGGATTTCCATGGAGGAAGGGGGGAATGGAGATTGAGAATTATACCAAACTTATGATCTCATGAGTGGTATTGAGGGGAGATGGAAAGAATTGTGAAGCATCTAACTTATGATCTCATGAGGAAGATGTCATTTGGAGCATCATCATTTTGTGTGTGGACTGTTTAAGAGAGGGTTTGGACAAGGAGAGATTGGTTACGCTGTTGCACTACATCCATGTCTATAAGTAACACTTTGTTCTCATCAATATAATCAATGCTTGGCCTGTTTCTTTCAAACTTGTACTTATATGTTTGTCTGCAGTAGATGGATCTATGTTTTAGCTAATCTTAGTAGAGTAGGAAGTTGTTTGTACTTTTGTTTGTCTTGCAGGATCTACCAAGGAGCTCAAGATCGAAGCACATCCTGGACCTTGTAGGGACAAATGGCGTTCATAAGGTACATGCTTTCCTCCTTCTCTTTTGTTCATCAACTTGATTACATCTAAAAGGAAGTCAATGTGCATGTTAAGCACCTTCTATCTTAGAGTTAAGGGTCTAGCTCTCAAGAGGAGATCTACCTGTCTGCAGGGAGATTTTCCTACAACACCCTCAACCGTGGTTTTATGTGCGTAACGACAGATCTCTGTGGCTTAAAGACGTCGCAACACGTCTCTACCCTGGAAAAAACTTTACCCACAATTTCTGCCAAGGAAAGTGCTCTGATGCCACTTGTAATATACCAGTTATAAAAAGTATGAAGAACAGAAATAAAATGCTAGAAATGGAAGAATAACAGTAATATAACCAGAACAATCACCATAATAACACTGAAATGATATAAGAATAACAACAGAAATAACACTTTGATTCTAAGATCAGTGTTCACGGGCCTCTTCGAGGGGGCAACCTCCAGTCGAGAAGAGCTCTATTACAATTATCTCCAAGCTAGGGTTATCATACCCTAGACTCCTATTTATACTAAATATGTCTATCAAAAGAAGCATCTAGAGGAAGATTCTTCTAGAAGTGGAAGATTCTATTAGGTCTTCTTACATTTGACTTATTTTATTTTATTTTAAGGCCTTATTAATATTGACCTTTATTACATCTGAATATATTATTCTACCTATGTGCGGGTTAGGACCCTAACACCTAGAGGATGGAAACCCCACTCTCACTCAGTGAAGCCTTCCCAAGCAGTGAAAGTTGCCATTGATGTTGTTGAATTTTATGATGACTTTGTCCTGGGGGAATACAAAGCCAAAATGCAAGAACCCGAAGTTGAGGTCCTCCAAATCAGAGAATTCCAAGAGGATACAGATGTGGAGTTTCAGGTTGGGGGTTTCATTCCTAATTTGGGTTGTACTCGGACCATAAATTTGAAGTTCTATCACACCCTAGAACTTTACTGGTACATCAAACCATGGTGCCCATTGGCATGTTTATCGAGGAACGATATTTTGTTTCAGCTGAAAATCCGAATGGAAGATTTGGAGATACAAAACGCCTATTTTCTCGAGGTGGTCAGTTGGCTCGCTAGACGACAAGGAGGCACAATTTTTCCTCTTACAAGGAATTATGCGGGTCCTAAAACCTCGACTACAACTGCTCAATGAGGATATGAGGATCCCACTAGCTCTCGAGTTCTTCATGACAAATGACACCCATCACTTTGATACTCATTTTTTATTTTCTATGTAGGTTTTTAAGCTATGATAAAATGTATGGATAACCAAGAACAGGATAGGATTTATAGTTTCATACTTTTAATTCAGTTGCTACATGATAAGGCTTGGTCTCCCCTCAGGGGCACATTGTATTTTGTTTTTTGTGGTCTTGTGATCTAGAATGGATCCAGGAACCAAAATGGGTCCAACAAGGCCTAAAAATCAAAATGTTCATAATCTCTTCAAAATGGATGTGTGTGTAGGCCTCGTCCATACGAGACCAATGCAACTTGAACGGGCTCAAAAAGACAATGTATGCAAAAGATATTTCGATCCGTTCATTTCGCCAAACAAGCAAAATTTTGATGACTGTGTAGTCTGTATAGTTCGTACAATGTTGACGTGGCAACTGACTGTACAGGTCGTATGGTGACATGGAAGGTACAATGGCATGTTGACTAGGAAAATGTTTTTGACAGATGGGAAGATTATTTGTTGACACGTGGCAACTAGTGGGCAAGTGATATGGTGCCACATGGCCCAGTCTTGAGCTACCACATAGCACCCCTCCATTGGTCGGTGATTGGAAAAATTATTGTGACTCCATGGGAGTCAAACCCATGACCTCTAGTTCGAGTCGAAAGCGATTTGGCAGGGTCGGGCTACCAGCCCACCCACTTTAGGTCTTAACAACTATATTTCAAATTAAATATTTGAATTGAAATAAAAATGCGATTTGGGGCGATAAAGGGTTGGGGCCTAACCTCATCGTCGATGCATGAAAACCTTACCATATAACCCTATTTTATTTATTGGTTTGCGCATTTTTCATGAGCCTAACCCCCGATCCTGAGAATATATCATATGACCCAGACCTTCCAAAAGGCATAGCGTGGATTTCTGGATAACGCCTAGTCAGTCGAGATAGCCTGCTAACCAAGGCACTAGAAACTAGGGGCCAACTAATTGTTAAAGGCACGTGGAGGTATAGGTGGCGTCCATATGTCCAAGCCACAAGACCAGGGGCCGACGGTTAAGGGATCAGTGCACCAAACACTCATCATAAGGCCACATGGAGGCACGCATGTGACCAAGAGTCGGTATTTTGGCGGTTGTGCCCTATTATTTGCCAATTTTAGGTTTTTAAACTATATNATCTTATAATATAGTTTAAAAACCTATTATTTGCCAATTTTAGGTTTTTAAACTATATTATAAGATTTTTAGTGGATTTTTAGTAGTTTTGGATGGATTTTGGCCTTTATTGGAGGATCTGGAGCTCTTTTTAAGGCCAGATCTTGGGGGGGAGTTGGGATTTTGTTGCCAACTTCAAGCCTATATAAACCAGAGGTTCTTGGGAGCTTTAGGGAGGTTTAGAAAAGGGAAATGATGAAGAATTGTAAAGACAAATCCATTTTTATGCAGGGAAGACATTGAGGAGAGCAACTTTGTGGGCCATTTCTGGGAGCTTCGTTCATCTGTTTTCAATGCCATCAATTTTGTTGGGTTCTTGAGATCTAGCAGAACACAACCATATCAGTTTGTAATACATTCAACACTTTGATGATGTACTTTTGAAGCTTTTAAAATAAATAAGAAAGGCTCACCCACTAAGACAAAGGCTCAGAGACGTAGGCGAGATTGTCGAACTCCGTTAACAATTTTGTTGTTATGGTTTGTTGTTTATTTATGCTTATTTCCATATATGTATATTTCATTATGGCTGCCATGTTTCATCTTTAATTCTTCCTCTTTCATCAAATTCCTAAATGGTTAATGGACACATGTTTTAAAACTCAACCATAGTCTTTAAAAGATCTTTTCGGATCAAGTGGTATCAGATCTAGTTGACGGTTGGTTTTTGAGTTTGCATGCTTACCAGGGAAAGGTTGAATCGTGGTGAAGGTGAGCATGTTTAAGAGAATCCTGAGATTGGATCAAGAAAGATAACTTCTCAAAGTGAGAAGATGGCATCGGAAGAGGTACTTTCTCATGAGGAGAAAGAGTTTCGAAATACTTTCTTCACCATGTCTGAGATGATGAAGGTTTTGTATGAGGATTACTTGGAACGAAGGAGACTGATTCTAGGTGAATCTTCAAAGGTAAAAAGTGAAGAAGGAGAGGATCCTCCTCAAACTCCTTCTTCACCTTCTTCTTATGCATCAAATTATTCTTCTTCTTCAAGTTCAAGTTCCAAATCCACCACAAGAAAACATTTCCATAAACATAAACATGATATGCCTATACTTAAGCTTGATGTGAAATTTGAATTACCCATGTATGATGGTGAAGTCAATGCAGAGAGACTTGATAACTAGGTCAGACAGATGGAGGTTTATTGCAGTGTGCAACAAATCAAGGATGAGGCAACTCAAATCAAGTTATCATCGCTTCGACTTGCTGGCACAACACTCGTATGGTGGAAAATCAAGTTGCAAAATGGCACACAACAAGTGGGTAATGTACTTCCATCATGGCAAGCTTTTATTTCTGCACTTAGAAAACAATTCTTTCCTTTAGGTTATAAAGAGAAGGCTTTAATTGAATGACAAGGTCTTAAACTAAGAAAGGGACAAACAATGCAAGAATACACAGATGACTTTTGTAAGATGGAATTGATGTTAGATATTCCTTTACATACCCAAGAAACTCTTATGAAGTATATAGGAGGTTTACCTGCACATATTCGAAACATTGTATTTATGTTTGGACCTACTAATCTTGATGAGGTTTATGTTCAAGCAACATACATTGAGTCAGGGAAAACAAGAATTGGTGTATCAGGGGAATCTTCTTCAAATAAAGAGGACAAAAGGAAGTGGAATGGAAACAAGGAAAATTCAGTGGCAAGAAAGGAAGAGAAGCTCTCTTGCAAGCATTGCAAGAAAGAGCAGCATGATGAGGACCATTGCTAGCAATTTCATCCCGAGAAGAGACCGAAGTGGTTCAAAGAGAGGAAAGGGAGGAAAATGGTTGCAACAACATCATGACCAGAAGACTTGGGATCGGATTGGGGTAATGAATCTAAAATCTCAGTGGTTGGTTTGACAGGTAAAATTGGTGATGGATATGATTCTAGAAGTAAATTGTTTCACATAAGGGTCATAATGAAGCATACTAAGGTCGATACATTGATATATAGTGAATCTCAATATAACTTAATTTCATAGGAATTAGTTAAACAATTGGGATTAAACACTCAAATGCATCATAAAACTTATTGACTTAAATGGATAAGCAACAATCATAAATTGCACATAACAAAGCAATGCACATTAAAGTTTGCAATTTCATCAAAATATGTGGATGAGGTAACATGTGATGTGGTGCCACTCAATGAATGTGGAATGGTTTTAGGCAGACCTTATTTGTATGATCGCAAATAAATCTTCTACAGGGAATACAATCAATATCACTTAATCAAAGCATGCAAAGAATATGTTGTACATGCTCATTATTTAAAATCAAATCAATCTCTTCAAACAATGGAACAATTCAAAAAGGTCGCTCATGTAAGAAACACACCTATAATTGTCCCAAATCAAGTAATTGATCTTAAGTAAGAACATGAGATGATTGTAGAATGGAAGTTCAATCACACTTTGCTTCAAGATAAGCTAATGTCCTGCAAATACGACAAACATATTATCTCATTTACAACCATATCATGGATGATAGTGGCTTCGGTAAGATGTGACAGAGGACAAATGGCTAACAATATGTTGTCAGTTATCATGGTTGTTTTACAGTTGATCTTGATGAGACAGGTGCACAGGACAAAGTTTAAAGACAGATAACAAGTGGGGTGTCCTATCACGCAATTGATGACTGGTTAGTATCCTTTTGGAGGAACAAAAGGTCTTTAGTGGGGAGGAGTGATCCATAATGGATCTAGGGACCAAAATGGGTCCAGGAAGGTCTAAAAATCAAAATGTTCATAATCACTTCAAAACATATGTGTACGTAGGTCTCGTCGTTACGAACCCAACGCAACTTGAACGGGCTCAAATGGACACAGTATGTGAAAGATATCATGATCTGTTCATTTTGTCAAACATGCAAAATTTTGATGATTGTGCAATTTGTATAGTGTTAATGTGAGAGTTGACTGTACAGGACGTATGGTGATGTGGAAGCTACAGTGGCATGCTGACTGAGCAGATGTTGTTGATAGGTGGGTGACTGATTTGTTGACACGTGGTGGTTAGTGAGCAAGTGATATGGTGCCACGTGGCCCAATCTTGGGCTGCCACATGGCACCCCTCCATTGGTCGATGATTGGAAAAATTATTGTGACTCCACGAGAGTCAAACCCCTGACCTCTGGTCTGGGTCGAAAGAGATTTGGTAGGGTCGGGCTACCAGCCTACCCACTTTAGGTCTTAACAACTATAGTTTAAATTAAATATTTGAATTGAAATAACAATGTAATTTGGGGCAGTGAAGGGCTGGGGCCTAGCCCCAGCCCCGACGCATGAAAACCTTACCATATAACCCTGTTATATTCATTGGCACGTGCATTTTTTATGAGCCTAGCCCCTGATCGTGGGCATATAACGTATGACCCAAACCTTCCAAAAGGGATAGCGCGGATTTGTGGATAGCGCCCGGTCGGTCGGGCTAGCCCGTCGACCAAGGCACAAGGAACCAGGGGCCAGCTATCTGTTAAAGGCTTGTGGAGGTATAGGTGGAGGCCATATGGCCAAGCCACAGGAGAAGGGGCTGACGGTTAAGGGGCTAGTGAGCCAAACACTTAGCATAAGGCCATATGGAGGCGCACATGTGACTAGGAGCCGGGAGTTTGGGGGTTGCACCCTATTATCTGCCAATTATGGGTTTTTAAACTATATTATAAGATTTTTAGTGATTTTTCAGCAGTTTTGGATGGATTTTGGCCATTATTGGAGGATGTGGAGCTCTTTTTAAGGTCAGATCTTGGGGGGAAGTTGGGAGTTTGTTGCCAACTTCAAGCCTATATAAACCAGAGGTTCTTGGAAGCCTTAGGGAGGTTCAAAATATGGAAATGTTGAATAATTGTAAAGCCAAGGCCATTTTTATGCAGGGAAGCCATTGAGGAGAGAAACTTTGAGGGCCATTTATGGGAGCTTCGTTGATTTGTTTTCAGTGCCGTCAATTTTTTGGGGTTCTTGAGATCTAGCAGAACACAGCCAGATCAACTTGTAATTCATTTGGAACTTTTATGATGTACTTTTGAATCTTTGAACATAAATAAGAAAGCCTCACCCACTAAGACAAAGGCTCGGAGACATAGGCGAGATTGTCGAACTCCATTAACAATTTTGTTGTTATGGTTTGTTGTTTCTTTATGCTTATTTCCATATCTGTATAATTCATTATGGTTGTCATGTTTCATCTTTAATTCTTCATCTTTCATCAAATTCATAAATGGTTAATGACCACATGTTTTAAAACTCAACCATAGTCTTTAAAAGATCTTTTCTTATCATCTTGAGCCTAAGGAACTATCATGGTCTTTGTGGGACAGGAACAGTATGGCCTCCCCTATCTGCATATATGTAAATTTTGTTTATATTTAATATAGGAACTTACTTACAAAAAAGTTATTTGAAATGATTTTATTTTATTATGATAATGTTGATGTATTCAAATTTAATATTATTAGGAAATTATTAGCACTATTTAATTTGGTTACTTTCAACTACGCAATTGTAAGTGGGTGTATCTAGTTTGTCAAAGATGCCTAGAATTTTTCACCCCAATAATTATTGTTTGTGTTGATGTGCATCCACACGGGTGAACACGGTCATTAAAATGTTACTTGGTGAGACTTAAACCTTTATAGAAGCAAGTATTAGCTACCCACTTTCACTTGCATGAAAAACTATTGTTGAAAATGAAATAAAGTTATTTGATTTCTTTCAATGTGAATTAGTTCATTGTTTACTTTGTATAGTGTTAACTTAAATATCTCATTTTTTATTTGTTTTTGTAATTTTCATTTCATATTTACACTACATTGATTGAAGAAGATGTTCAAATGAGTTTCACATTTTTTTTAAATAAAGCTAACCAAAAAAAACTAATTTAGATTCCTCTTAAGTTTGCCTCATGCTTTTACACCCTCAAAAACGTTTTATCCTACTACGATTTTAGCACCTCCTAAGATGTACGATAAATTCAAGCCTTGATATGGATCTAATTTGATTGTATTAATCTTAATTTTCATTTTGTAATTGTATTAATGTTAGTTATTTTTATTATTTTCCATAAAATAATGTGCTTACAAATTTTCATTATAATTTAGTTTTGCTTAGATTATAGTTTAGTTGTATTTACATATTTCACTTAAACTCTCTCAATACCATCGTGGGACCTTAGAGGGAAGCCCCCTTAAAGCATAAACCTTTATGCACAAAATTTCGTAAGATAAAAGGTGGTGTTCCCCTCAAAGTTGCTCGTCGCATTTACCTTTAGCCAAATGTGTCCATTTGAATAACATGAGCCCATTAAAAAACAATCACATCGTTGTCATGGTAGTTTTGTTAACAGGATTCTAAATGTTTTATTTTTAGAGGTTTTTCAACAATTTTTTCGTTTGATTTTGTCTAAAATTCAACGATGAATGGTTGGATCTATAGATTTGAGTGGCTAAGCTTGTATAATCTGAGTGCCCCAAGGGTTTTTCATTGCGCTGAATCCATTTATGTATTCAAAAATGCAATTTAAACAACAAAAAATATTGATTTTGTCCAAATTTACATCATCGGATTCTGACCAAAAACTCAAAAGATAAAACGTTTAGTCAACGCCTTTTTGCCAAATCTCCTTGGTCTCATAGAGGCTTTAGGTTTTTCTTCTTTACCATTGTCACCTTGGGCATTAACCTTTTGGTACAAATCCCTTAACCTTTTGGTGCAAGTTAGTTAATCACCTTGGACATTAACCTTTTGGGACAAATCCCTTAACCTTTTGGTGCAAGTTAGTTAGTGAGGACTAGATACATAAAG
>JZKD02S1677572.1:126366-137282 GCA_000966675.3 Picea glauca
TGTCGTCCATCCCCCACTTTCCTCCAATAATTATTTTCTTTAAATTAATAAATGTCTCATTTCCCTCACCCACCTAGAGTTACTCCTAAATTTACTCCTAGGTGTCCCTAGATTCTCTCACAGGTTTTAAATACTTTCCCTAAAATGAAAATGCTAAGTTAGTTCAAAATTAAAATGTTCTTGAATGCAGATTCTTTACTAAGTTGACCTCTTTCTTTTTACCATAAGTTCCCTCTTTCCCTTTTTATGTCACCTCCATTCCCTAGTTTCCTAATTTTTTATTATTCCCTTCTTTCCCCTTTTTATTAGAGCCAAAAATGACAATTGCAATTTAACCCCTTTTCCCTTTTATTATTRATTCAACATYTTTTAAAACTATCAAAAKTTAAAAATAAKTAATTTCTTCTTTATATAATTTTTTTTATCCACCGATTTTATTTAATTTCTTACTCTCTTCATTTTACCCCAAAATTTATGAAGACCAAATTATTACGTAAGGGGTTTTTATTTTAAATCTTATTATTATAAATTTATATAGATATTTTCTCAAGGGTAGACAAAACCTTACCCCTAGCGAATTTTTTAGACTTAGGACTTAGATTCTGAACTAGGCGACATTTAATTAGGGGAGTTGTTTTAAATTTTCTTAAAGTGTTTAATGTCTTAGGGCCATCTAGGTTCGTTCCTTTATCATCATCAACGTGACATGCCCTTTAGGACGCACTACGTGCTCCAAGGGTGCCACTCGCCTCTTTTGTTTCTTTTGCATGATGTGCCCTTCAGGATGCACCACATGCTCCCAGGGTGTCACTCACCCTTTTGTTTATTTTGCGTGACGTGCCCTTCATGATGCACCACATGATCCAAGGGTGCCACTCACTTCTTGACTGATTGGTAGACATCAATAATCCCTGGAGTCAACACTCCGCTAGGTGAACTTGTGGGAGACTAAGGGATTCTAAGGAATAAGGCCCCCGCCTTACTGCGTGCCCCTTAGAATCATTGTGAGCGACTGTCACAGTCTTCCCTCATGACATCGTGGGTCCTCTTGAACTAGGTAATTGTTAACCTACAGTTCGATCCACAATGGGAGTGCTAGTAGGATGTGGCAGGGCTGTTGTCCACACCTCTCCCTCAACCTCTCTGGTAGTCATGTGTGGCCCCTTTACTCCATATCTTAGTCTATTCGACAAGCTATCGTCAGCCTGCATCATCAACAAATCATGTCAGAACATATCCACATCATATCATCTAATCAAATGTACTACTATCACAGTAAATCAATCAAACCCCAATGGCACACTCCCTGACTCGATCCAGAGTCCAAGGGTTTTGTCGATGCCTCTGCATCCTCAAGGTCCAAAACCCTGCACACTCAGTAAAACTGAGTCAATAACACCTGTCTATGTCAGTGCAGTAAAAAATTATGTCATCTACCATAATGCATCATAATCAAGGACAAATGTTTTAATATCATAATAGTCTGAATCACTTGCGAGCAAGTGTCCTCAAAGAATAAGTTTTCTCAGTGCGCTAGAGCAGGATGTTACAACAAATATGTCTATAGTATGTCTTCCTTGGTAGAAAATTCCATAATCTATAGTGCCATACAAATACCTGAAAACCCTCTTTATAGCTATCCAATGCTCCTTCCCTAGTTTTGACATATCCTTACTCAAAAATCCCACTAAATGTGAAATTTCTAGTCTAGTACAGACCATTACATACTTCAAACTACTAACAACACTATCATAGGGAATATGAGACATGCCACCTTCCACTTCTTGTGTCTTCGAAAAATGATCAACAAATAACTTTACACCTATTAGAATAGGGACCTTGACTAGTTTGCATTCATGTTTTCCCAATCTCTTTTAATTTCTATGCCTAAAATAAAATTTGTAGCACCAAGATATTTAATGACAAATTTAGAGGACAATTGAGTTTTGACATCCTTGATGATTTCCTTGTTGTTTCCAATTAGCAACATACCATCAACATACAATACCAAATAAATAAAATGATCACCAAATGATTAGAAATACATATAGTAATAATCTTTTCTTCTTTTGAAACCAAGTCTCAAAATATAAGTCTTAAACAAATGTCAAGGGAAGACTCGGGTCAAGGTTTTGTCCTGAGGAGACTAGGAATACTAGGACTTATACCTAGAGGAGAAAAGAAAGAATTTTATTATGTAGCTCTCATAAGAGAAGTACAAGTGTGGGATGCAAATGTAGGTTCCAAAAAAGAATTACCATTGTGTATGCTACCTTGTTGATGATCTCTAATAGAGTGAGATATTGGATAATGCTATCTTATGGTTTCCATCGCTAGGGTTTGAAGATCCTGACTTATAAAAACCCTGATAAAATATTGGTAGGTGCATGTACTTCATATTCTAAATATATATGAAGTCTTTGGGTTGTCCAAATGTTGTGTACTAGCATAATTGAATTTTATCTTATGTCATCTTCGGAATTGAGTAATTCTAGTACTAGTTACGGAAGTTAATTTGACATAATATGGAGCTAAGATTGTTAAGTGGTTTACAATTATGTAGAAGATAAATGAGAAAATTTATTTCTATAATAAATTATTGTAATATGCTAGTTTTTAGGTCAAAATATTTTCAAGTGACCACTATTTGAGTGTGGATTGTCATTGGATTTAGATGGAGATAATTCAAGAGGTAGTCCATATTGTTGGTTTTGAGTTAGAATATGGATATCCACAACATTCATGCAAATAATTCAGAAGGAATGATCTATCGATGATGTATAGATACATGGTTGATTAGCAAACAATGCTACTTGAGAACCATTAATTGCTTATGGATTTAGCACTTAACAATATTTTCCACCATAATATATTCCTTGATGCGTAATGCAGGTATTNTAGCAACATACCATCAACATACAATACCAAATAAATAAAATGATCACCAAATGATTTGAAATACATATAGTAATAATCTTTTCTTCTTGTGAAACCAAGTGTCAAAATATAAGTCTTAAAGGAATGTCAAGGGAAGACTAGGGTCAAGGTTTTGTCCTAAGGAGACTAGGAATACTAGGACTTATACCTAGAGGAGAAAAGAAAGAATTTTATTATGTAGCTCTCATAAGAGAAGAATTACAAGTGTGGGATGCAAATGTAGGTTCCAAAAAGGAATTACCATTGTGTATGCTACCTTGTTGATGATCTCTAATAGAGAGAGATATTGGATAATGCTATCTTATGGTTTCCATCGCTAGGGTTTGAAGATCCTGACTTATAAAAACCATGATAAGCTATTGGTAGGTGCATGTACTTCATATTCTAAATATATATGAAGTCTTTGGGTTGTCCAAATGTTGTGTACTAGCATAATTGAATTTTATCTTATGTCATCTTCGGAATTGAGTAATTCTAGTACTAGTTATGGAAGTTAATTTGACATAATATCGAGCTAAGATTGTTAATTGGTTTACAATTATGTAGAAGATAAATGAGAAAATTTATTTCTATAATAAATTATTGTAATATGCTAGTTTTTAGGTCAAAATATTTTCAAGTGATCACTATTATAGTGTGGATTGTCATTGGATTTAGATGGAGATAATTCAAGAGGTAGTCCATATTGTTGGTTGTGAGTTAGAATATGGATATCCACAACATTCATGCAAATAATTCAGAAGGAATGATCTATCGATGATGTAGAGATACATGGTTGATTAGCAAACAATGCTACTTGAGAACCATTAATTGCTTATGGATTTAGCACTTAACAATATTTTCCACCATAATATATTCCTTGATGCGTAATGTAGGTATTTATAATCACTTTAGATAAAAACCAAGGGATTAATACACACAAAATTCATATATTCATTAACATAAAATGAAGAAACAATGAAATTCATAAAAAAAAAATGTGCTATGAAATGTGTGTGTGTGTATTCAACATCATCTAAATTGTATGTTTTTTACAAAATGACAACTCATGCCCAATATACAAAGAGACAACAAGTGCCCTAACATAGAAAAAACATCCATATGGTGGCCTAGATACAAAATGGAAGTAGTTGGTCAATAATTGACCACTTCCACCCTCACCACCCTCAGGAGCATCCTGGAAATCTATATTTCTTCTCTTGATCGAGGAAGAACCTCAAGAGGCTCTAGGCCTGGGTGTGCTTCGACGCTCTAGGGACTGCACAATGAATAAATAGTTTTATAAGTTTTTTTTCCTCAATGAACTAATATATATAGAAAATGATACTTTGTAATTTAACCTAAGACAACTCACTACATATGCTACTGTCAATAGTGAGGGTGTTACCCTCCTCCATGACTCCAATCTATCTATGATTCCACCCTGCATATGTTACAAGGATCAATTCAATAAAATTAAACAAATATGCATAAAATCAAATTCATGAAACATAAAACAATTATCATCAATGCATTATCTCACCATGAATATCTCAGACCTCGATGGAGATTCAATGGAAAATGGAGCACTAGGTTGCACAACCTGATCCAATACAACCTCTATTGTGGCAGTCTCGGTCAATGGGGCTGATGGAAATGGTGTTGTGGGTGGGTGGCATACAGATGGTGCATATGGGTGCCCTGTGTGTGAATCCACTAGGGATGCATGTAATAATATTGATGATGAGTGTGGGATGTGATGGACACTCACAGGATGTACAAGTGATAGCAACTCCCTAGGCCTGGATAAAGGTAACTCAGAATCAATGCCTAGGTGCCCAGGGAGTGAAATAGTACTACATCGAGAAAATATATCCACAACCTGCATACACATTGATAAAATTGAACTATTGGTACTAAATAGTAAAATTAAAAAATATAAACACAAACTATCTGAGAATTATACAATATTTAACTCTACACATGATACATGTGACGCAGGTGACTTGTCCATCCCATATGGACATTCCCCAACATCGCCTAGTTCCAAATCTTGTAGAAACGTGAGAACATTAAAAATTTGAGGATGCCATAAAATAAAGAAACGATTACGGTGAATTTATGAAATGTGATACATACATGTGTGTGAGGTGCACCCAAAGAACATGTTGCCTCTACTATTGCATCAATGGTGGGGCTAGGAACTGATGAATCCATTGACATAGAGGGTCTACTACTTGGATTTAACAACTGCAAAAAAATATACATTAAAATATCAATATAAATACACAAAATACAAAATAAATATATAAAGATGAAGAACATAGAGAGGGTTAAGATACTAACCTCTTCCATGAAGCTATGTTGTCCACTAGGATCTATAGGCCCATAAGATGTTTTCCCCCTGCTCGAGCATCTATGAGGTTTACATGGACGACTATTATGCCCATTTTCCCTCTCCTCATTGTACTCTCTTGTGCATAATGAAGCTCCAACCCCTTTATCAATGTCACTGACAAGCACCTCCTGTTGAGATAGTGCAAAAAGTATATTTTGTTGCACTAGGCTACGAGTCAATGATGAAATGGATAGTTGTACCTGATGCAAGTTCTCTGCAACAATAGGATGTTGGGTAGGGGGTCAGGCCTTCACCTTGGGGGACGATGACCTAACACTAGGTAACACATACCATTCTCTTGGTCCTGTCCAGACCCTCGACCCACCCCTTGGAAATCACCAATGTCAAAGTAGTTTACATGCTTACCCAAAATAAACACAACACATAATTTTCTCATAAAATATAAGGGCATCTCCCTGTCATTGCAGGGAGGTTTATCAAAAACCATATACCACCTATCCAACTAGTTTTGACTAATATGGGGATGGATGCACCAGTCAATGGAGATGTGTTTCTTGGTCAATAGTAGTTCTTGTCCATTTCTAGGATCTCTAAAAATAGACAATTTTTTATTTTTTTTAAATGTCGAGTTTGGTTTCTATCCAAACCGGTGCTATAGTACTCATACATTGTTTCCCTATAATAATAAATAGAGGTCAATTTCCCTTGGGCACTTGTAATGGAATTCACAATGATGTACAAAGAAGTGGCCAAGGAGACTCTGCTAGGATCTTTAGTGTCCCTTAATTGTTCCTAAAGGGTTCTTAATATAACCAACCCCTCATCAATTTGAGTGTTTACATTGGGTGGCTGTGGTGGGTTGGGATTTTGAACTTCTTGTTTTTATTTTCAGTGGTTTACATTGTCTTGGGTTCCATTTTATGATATATGATGCAATTTAAAATCCATGGCATGTAAATTAGGTTGGTTTTTTAATTAAAATAGAAAATTACATTTTTTTTTTTAATTTAGATTCTTGGGAACAAAATACTAAATTGGAAATGACTAAATTATGTTAAAAACAAGATAAATAACACATACCTGGAAATGGTGGCAAGATCCTCCCTTTGTTTCTCCTCTCTAGCTCCTCTCTATTTTCTCAATGTAAGTAAAAACATGAGCGCAATTTATGCACAATGATAAAAAATCACGGTCATGTCTCTTTAAAAATGTTTAATAGTAGGAATGTGCACACACTCCTAGGAATGTGCGCATGTTTGTGCCACTAAACCTACATGGAAATCCTAGTGAAAGTTCGAACACTTCCAAAGCTATAGGTTTAAGAAATCGTGCTCAGGCGTTCTTGCAAGTGCACATTTGCCACTTTTTCGACCACGAACTTCGTGCACTCACCCTTATGTCGTTGTATATGTATGGTATCACTCTCACTTGGAATATTGGCCTGGCTAGGTTCCTTATCAAATTCTTATGAATTTTTTATGTGATAAATTGAATAGTAGAAAAATAATGTTTTAGGGTTACCACAGTATTGGAATATGGCCATTTCTACTTTGTTTCCTTATGAAATACCTATTAATTTTCTTAAGGATGCATGGAGGGATAAAGGGAGCTCCAAGATTTAATACCAGAGATTGTCCAATGAACGAATTTGTCAAAGATTTACTATCCAAGGATGTCACTCTAAATGTTTGTAGTGAATGCAAAACAATGGTGATCTCTCCCAACAAGACATAGTACATTAAAGAGTAATTTGTCAACTATTGTAGATTGCAACTACTATATATTATAGAAGAATCAACACGAGCTTTCAAAGAGTGATCAAGTTTATCTTGGTGACATTTATCTCATTATTAGCGGTCATTGATGACCTTCTTCAATGTCTCATAGAAAATATTAATCAAAGTTGCAACCATGCACGTCCAGTATATCGTATGTTGTTAAGAGAACATAGTGTTTTTCAGAGAGCGTTGTATTATTCTAAGGCCTTGGCTATGCACAAAAAGAATATCGTATATTTTAATCTTTTTCCTATCAGAGAGATTTTCATTGTAGATAATATTACAACAGTCCAAGAAGGCGCAAAATGACTCAGATGACTCAAATTTGATGCCCTTTTATGTAAATCTTGTAACATTGTTGAATGACTCTTCTTTGTGACCGTTCTTTGGATGTTTCTTCCTACCGACTCTCATTTGAGAGGATTTTGGATATTTCTTCCTACCAACACTAGGCTAGGCTTAGAGGCTTTTGTTTATCTGTTCATAAATTGTTATATGTCCTTTCATGTGAGGAACTTTGGATCCATATATTTTTATGTTAAGGCATCATTGACCATGCGTTATATCATATCCCATAGCATAATCCAATGTCCTGTTAAAGTTATAGCATAATCCAATGTCATGTTAAAGTTATCTTCCCCAGTATTAGAGAAGAGCATTGGGAAATTAGACAATGGATACTTACAAATGACTCTTTCAGAAATTACAAAGTAACTACACTCATTGTGAAACTTAACCAAAAGATCCAATAATTTCTTGAAAGGCACTATTTTCTACCCCTCTCCATGCTAAGTTTTGAAACATGACCAATTAATGGTGAAGAGGTAAATGTTAAAACTTAAATAACCTTGTTTGCATTTTTAAAAGTTAAGTAATGGATGGGCGTATATCAACCACTTTGACTTAAATGTGGTTGTTTCTAGAAGCAACCACATTGGATATGTCATGGATGTGTTAATTGACATATACCAACAACTTTTACTTAAATGTGGTTGTTTCTAGTCATAATCTTTCCAAAAAAAATCTCACAACCACTTTTACTTAAATGTGATTGTTTCTAGTCGCATCAAGATTAACTTTTGGTAGATATAAGTGATTTAAGAAAATGTGTTAAATATTCATAATCTACACCTTGCTTGCTTAGTGTGCTTGTGGGTGCATAAGTGCTTAATGTTTACATACAAGTATTGGATTTGCAAAAATTAAGTAATCGATAACCACTTTTACTTAAATGTAACAATAGCATAAGTTATTTCACACATGTGTTGATTTGAGTATACAAACCACTTTTATTTAAATGTGACTATTGCTAATCATAATCTTCGGAAAAAAATCTAGCATCAACATTTTTTTTTTAAATATAAATGACTTAAGAAGATGTGCTAAATATTCACCAACTTAGAAAAAAAAACTTACATCCACATTATTTTATGTCGGGTGGATATAAGTGACTCAAGAAAATGTGCTAAATATTCATAATCTTCAAGAAAATATCGGCAGGTATGTGAACCGTCGATGTACATACTGGGCAGTATGTGAACCGTCGATGTACATAATGGGCATGGGCAGTGTCCAATGCATTCTATGGTGAACAAACTGCATGGGTAGTGCAGTTGTTAATCTACCAGTTATGACGAGTTGATCTTAATTGTTACGTAGACTAGCACAGCCACAATAATTGTGGCTGATCAACGCAGAAAGGTTGATAAGATGAAAATAATTTTTAAAACAATATATTAAATTTTATTATTGATTAACAAATAAACTGTTGGGCTTCTTTTAAATATGATTAGGTAAATGTTAAAAAGTAAACACATAAACGGATGTCTTTATAATAGCTAGGAAGTTAATGATTGAAATCATAGCCATTTATTTTGTGTGACTACTAAGAATATTCCAGCCATATTTAATCCTGTCCATAAAAAACTTATTAAACACTAAACCCCTATTAAATCTGCCTATTATAAATAGATATACACCGCCTTTCGAAGTAAATATTAATTTTTTTTATTTTCATTAATGAATTAATTGGTATGGTATCTTAATTTTTTGTTTTTCATGATTGGATGGCTCTAAGGAAAGTTGACGAAGGTATCCACAAAATTTGAAATTTGAATTTTTTTCCATTTTCATGAATGGATTGATGGTGGTCATAATGGAATCTTAATTTTTTTTGTCCTTTTTTCTATAAAGTAATGGATCTAAAGAAAGTTGACAAAAGTATCCACAAAAATTGAAATTTAACGCCTATATCTTCTATATCTCAGCACCTATATCTTCTATTTCTCTTGCCAGAGTTATCAGACAAGCGCTGCACGACGTGCCGGGCTCACAGAATATTACCAATTCTCCTCTCCTTCTTTTAATCACAAACGGTGGCGTTGAATGCTATTTCTTCCAATGGAAATTGTGATTTCTGAACGTACTGTTTATCATGACAATTCAGTTAACGCGCCTCAGATGCGGAGAGTTCATATTCGCCATTACTTTTAATCACACCATGACCGATGGACTTGGCCTCGTTCAGTTCATGAACGCTCTGGCGGAAATGACGAAGGGGGCTACGAGGCCTTCTGTTCTCCTGGTTTGGGAAAGAGAAAATCTCCGACCCCGGACGAATCCCATTGTCAAATTCCCCCATTGTAATATTCTGTGAGCCTGGCACGTCGTGCACCAGATCTTGCCAGCAGGGAAAGTACGGCTGGAGGTCTCCGAATTCCTGCAGAGCAACGTCCGCATTGGCTTCCACAAACAGCACGCCTTCTACCGTGCACTCCACCACGAGCTTACCGACGGGCGCGTCTCTGACTCTTCCGGCGAAAGGGTAGTAGAACACTAAAACGTCGGCCAGCCCTTGTCTGATAACTCTGGCCGGATCCTCACCCCTCTTCGATGGGTTGAACCGATAGAACTGAACGACAGTAACATGAAATCTCAGGGTCGCTTGATCATCTATATTGGAAATGTATAGATACTCTTTCGAAGTAGGCAGGGAAGGAGCGACGAGGACGGCCGGCTTTCTAGTGACCTCGAATTGCAGAGATGCCATGAAAGATCGAATTTTCGATATTCAGCCGAAGCCGTAAAAATAGCTGAACTGCGTTAGAGACTTTGAGGCAAGCGAAATAGAAGATATGTAGGACAGTTTGATAGGTGCTGATATCGGTGACACCATTTATAAACATCTATGGAGAAGTAGAGTCAGGATTAGTCATTTATAAGCATATAGGCATCAATATTCAATTTGTTAAGCAATATTCAATGCTGCAGCAAGTGACCATCAAATTTAAGAATAATTTAAATTCTACAATCTATAATACACCCACAACAACATTCAATACTGCTTAGCAAGTTGAATATTACATGCCCATTAAACACAACCCATACACTATATGTTACATAGACAGTTTACATACTACCGAGTATGTACATGGATAGACGGTGTACAATGTGAAGATTTTTTTTGACTAAATAAATATTTAGCACTTGTTTGGGTAACTGATATCCACCCCCAAAAATGAATGTTGATGTGAGACTTTTTTGGGAAGAATATGAATATTTTGTTGTAATTTGCAAATGCGGAAACACAAATTACCATAAGACAATCAATACAAATGCAGACAAAGAACACAGTAATTTACGTGGTTCACCCAAATGTTGGGCTACGTCCACCAAGCATAGGTATCGGTTATCTTATTATTCAACTAATGGAGATTACAGTCGGGTTTCACTCCTCTCTGACACACATTGCCTCTACGGGCATACATCAAATTTATAGCAATGTATATTAGAAACTGACTATTAAATGTAATCTCATCCATATTCTAAATTGGTCACATTGGTTACAACCAACCCTGGTTTAT
>JZKD02S1677573.1:7322-21700 GCA_000966675.3 Picea glauca
TCAACTGCAAACCAAAGAAAACATCATTGTAGTTCAACCAAGACACGGCTACTGTCAAACTCCTTGAATTTTACGTGACCGTAATAAATTTTAGAACATGGAGTGAAAAATGGATGTGGGAAGGCGATGGGGTTGTAATTAGTGAAAAACAAAATAATGGTGGGGAATGAGAGTGGGTATTGTTCACAAAATTAATCAAGTAATCCATATATTCATTCTGTCAAAAGGAGATGAACCAACCAAACGATCATTGTGATCCAATAACCATTACTATGTATTAGCTAGTTCACTATTCATAGTCAAATATCTAACATGGTGCCATCAACAAGACATCATGCATTCCACAACAATCTGTAAGGGAGTTTTGTTCCTCTTATTTATAACAATTCTTATATGTGTAATAGTAATCATTTCCACTCTGTTAATCATCAAAAACAACCACTGCCCACACATTTATTCAATCATCAAATATGCCCAAAGTCATGTTTCAAGATTTCAATGAAGTTATACTGTCACTATAACCGGGCTTATCATTTAAAATGCATGACATTCCTTAAACATACATAATGGCATTCAACCCAATAATCTAGATTAAAATTGCAAAAACCTGGATCGTCATTTAAACAGACAAACAACAGCCATCATTCCAACACATGCTATGCACAAAATAATTCAATCATGCAAGTGTAATTCTGTCACTGTACAAGCCCAATTCAATGTGACTCTAAAATGTTGGGTCATCCATTCAACATGATGAGGTATCAACAACATGCCTGTCTTCATAAAACAAGTAATCGAATTGCAACAAAGTCGTGCTTAAAACTATGTGACTATCTCTGAGTGTGGAACCCAAAATTATCCATATTATACACAGTGGGTAGCCACCCAAAACACCATGATGTGACATTCCCATTTTAAAATTATAAACACACAGTCACATTATTAACTTAACCCATCATGTCGAGTTATCAATCTAATACAGTATTGCTTCAAATTAATCAAACTGCAACCAACCATGTTGTGTAAAACTCGGGATCATGCAATCAAATAATCATAATGCATACAGTAGATGGATTTTCTACAGTCATCTCAGTTTCAATAACTATTTGGCCCCAAAATAACTCATAGTTACAATGACTATTTATTTGTTGTGTAGAAACACCATACACACAAATGCAGTATGCATGAGCATCATTAAGCAATTGTAACCAATGCCAAGCTAAACATCCAAATAATATTTAGTGCAAAAAGATAGTGATGGTGTATCAACCAATCAACCAACTCAATGTTGAGCCTATACTTGGACTGTCATAACAATCAATAATTGACCCAACATGTTGTGGCAACCACACATACCCACGCATCGACATGAAGCGAGGCTGTGACCTTCTCAATTAAAACAATATTGTATTATCAAACACAAGGAAATTGACTGTGTATTTGGACTGCCCAGTTAACGATGCAGGGTTATCCATTGTAATAACACATGTAGTGACTAGATATCAAACCAACATGATCCTCATATGACCAATTGGGCGAGTTTGTACCCATTTTTTGTCGACAATACACAACCATCCAACAATAACCAAGAAGTAAACCTGGCAGGCCACGTCGGTCTTCTATATCAACCCTGAGACTTGTAGAGTTAAGGGTTTGCTCTGTGACCAACACAGGGAAAGCTAGAGCCGACTCCTTCCAATAGTGAAAACTTCTGAGACCAATGGTGCATACACATAGAGAACCACAACTTATTCGTGGACATGTAACAAATCCCGTGACAGGAGGGCTATAACAGAGGAGTGAGGCTCCAACTCAGCCAGTAATGATACTTAACACACGCAGGGTATAACCCTCATGACTCTCCAGTCAAATAACACAATGTTGAAGTGAAGACAGAGCCGAGAAAGAACAAAATAACCCACTTTGTAACCTTTAGTGGTGGAAACAAACCAATGCTCAAGTGAACAATACGCAGTGACACAGAGTGCTTCCAACCATTAAAACCCATAAAAACCAAAGACTGGACATAGCGATACGAATGTGTGAGGACAGCCAGTCAGCTACCCAAGACCAACAAAAACCCTCCAACTAAAACAACAAGGATAACAAAGAGCCCTTATGGTTGCTAACACCCAGGATGACCAATAATACTATGAATTCAAGATTATTACAGAAAGAACCATCAACGCTTCATTCCAAAATCATAATTTTACACAGTTGCAATACTTAAGGAAATCACAAACCAATACACCAGAGCAGACTCATGAATGGCCAAAAAAAGACATACATGTAATCTAACACCTTAAAACGCGAGTTGGCCAAGCAGTTCCTCTCTACTAAGAAATCGGAGCATAACCACAACAACAAGGTTGAAAATAGCCCGACTAGGGTGGCAGCCAACAGAAGGAGTAAGGGTGATGTGCAGTAAATGCACGTCGCCTGCACCCACAATTCATTAACTCATTAGTACATGCCAACAAGATTTTCATTATCACCATTAGTTTAAACCCTGCGTTGGAATCTACATCTATTACTTGTCAAATGTGCCATCCACGTCATATCTCCCATTTCCAACTTGACCGTATTACATATCAACTATATAATCCAATAAACCATGTATCGAATCATCCCAATAGCATGATCCACATCAACTCATGCCATAACATATATCAATTATATAACTCAAAAAAAATCGCATAGCTACTAATTTAATAGCTAGGATAACAATGACTCATTTAAAAATCAATGCATGTAGCATAGTATATAGCATGTTTTAGTTTCTTCCTTTTGCTTTTATATTGCCTTTTGTTTGTTCCAATCACTTGTGTATGTCATTGCTAACTTGTTTATTGTGCAAGTCTCTTAGTAATAGATCCAATAACAGATTGCAGTGATAGAAAGGATAACATAGGTCATTGTGAAATAAAACTTGAACCTAGAGCAGCGAAAAAACCCACAGAGCATGTCTTATCCATCGCCAATAAAACAAAATTATTTCACCATGTAAGTAGTTTCGAATAGTAGCACAACATCAAATAAGCATAAGACCTGATCTCCAATCTACAAGGGGGTCCCACCTACTAGTATTATCTAGCTTTAACAATAATAGGCTTTAGAAACACTTTGCAGGCAGAACTCTGTTGTGATTTTAATCGTCAACAGGTTACAATAAATTGCTCAATATATGTTTAAAATAGCTAATAATTGTGTTGGGATCCCTAGATCCATGATATATAAATGGGATATCTTTAAATCTATAATAAAAATGGATATGCACACATGGGCACATAGAAATTTGTCTTCCAATAATTAAAACTATGAAATATATATTTTGTTGTCTTCCCCAAGTGGCTACATGATTCGTGGTGGTCGATTCACTCCTCGGTGGCATGTTAAATCTTCAATACATGGATCTACAAATGTTCTACACCATTAATTTGTATTTTCTTAAACCTTGTAGCTTGTGGACCCATTCCTATAACAATGTGTTCGCACATGACCCATTATTTCAAAAGTAAATACATAATACACTAATTCTCCCTAATGTTAATCATAATTCAATGAAAATACTAAGAAATGTAATGGAAAATATTTTGAGCCTAGATCCTCCATATGAGCACAAAAATGGGCTAATACAAGGTTACGGGTAAATGGAAAGGGATTAAAAATAAGGAAAAGAAGATGTTAAAAGGTGGTAATTTTGCAACTCATCATCTCCCCCAAACTAAATATGTTGCATGTCCTCATGCAACCATGTACCTTTGTATCAACCAATATGTAAGGACACATATTGAATGATGACTTCTCTTTTTGTAGTGCATACCAACCAATAATGTTGTCAATACCCTTCCAATTTCCTTTACTATCCAACAAAAAGTTATGCTGATAAAATACATCAATTTCTTTCCCAATAATATTTTGAAATCACTTCAAATGATATTATATCCATTCCTCGAATTATTCAACAACAACATATTTAAGCAGTTCTACAACAATCGAAATTATGCAACAATCTACTATAGGGATTCTGCAACATTAATTACAAGGATTCTATAGCAACTGGAATTATGCAGTAATTTACTATAGGGATTCTGCAGCAATCGATTACAGGGATTATGTAGCAGCTGAAATTTTTCAACAATTTGCTAAAAATATTATGCAACATTCTGTTATAAGCTTGATTATATAGCAAGCTGCTACAAGATTGAGTATGAGGTTGTTGTTGGAAACCATATTTCTTGTGATTGTTATGAAGGCTTCCATGACATATATGTTCAAATTAAAATATAACTCAAACTCTTCTAATTTTTTAGAGAGAAACCTAAAAACAATTGTTTTCTTCCATCCTTATGAATGTATGGACTCAAGGTATTAGATTCACTTGTAACTCGCAATAGATTTGAATATGTGAACCAACACATGCATCAATGAACTATTGAAATGAATCAAAGAAATCATACCTATAAGTGATTTCTTCCCTATTGTATGACATCACATTTTTCTTTTCCGGTAGTTTATTTGGCTTATCCATGTCAGTTGTTTTTATGATATTGGTTCTTGTCGAGCAACAACAATGTCTTCTTCCACTCTTACTGCTGGTTCTTGTGTAGAAACAACAAGGCCTTCTATTGTTGGTTCTTGTGGAGAAACAATAGGGCTTCCTAATGTTCGTTCTTATGTAGCAGTATCAATGCTTGATGTAGCAATACTAGTATATTTCTCATTTTTTTTTATATTAATGAGGTGTTGGAATTAGAGTAAGATGATGTCATGGTTCATATGGAGTGGTGAAGGTTTTGAATTGAACAAGGTTAGGGATGGTATGGGAATGACAAGTGATTGTGTGGTCATGAAACATAAAGGTGATAGTATTCTCCTCTACAAACTGAAGACTTTTTCCATCCACGAAAAAATATCAAATGGTAAAGGAGTAGGATAGAAAAATAAATAAAAGAGGTATGTGATTTCCCATATACAAATCCATAGCATTCAATGAATTATATAAACGAATAGGAACAAGAACCGTACCTGCACCTACATAAGAATTCCATGAAATTTGTAGAAAGTATATGATTTTCTATAGAAAGTTCTTCACAAGCTTCCATGGAAAGACAAAAAAATCTCTAAAAATTTGTTTCAAGAACTATCAAAACAATTTCCTCTTGTTTTTGAGATATCTTCATGAATCTTTGAGGAAAAAAAAATCTGCAACAACTTATTATGCTACAGGTTCTTTTGGGGTAGCATCCTTTGTCTCTTGGAAAATTTCTTCAACTGATGTCTCTACTGTTGGTTCTTGTGTGGAAACAGTAGGGCCTACTAAGGTTGGTTCTTGTGTGGAAACCTTCGGCTTGTAGGTTGTAACGACCCCTCCGTTATGACAGAAAATTAAGTGAGTACAATAGTAGTAAAAAAAAAATTAACACATTTTTCTTTTGAAACATCAATTAGGACAAGTGTTATGGGAAAATAACATACATCAATATTTACACATTCTATTCTTGATCCAAAAAGGATCCAAAGAAAAATAAGGATTACTCAGAATTCACAGAAGCAACTCAAGAAGCTCATAATGACCTCAGTAGATAGATAAACGGGAAAAAATTCAAAGTCCTCAAAACTCGGTGAAATTGGCATCATCGCAAAGAGTGTGTCGCAAAATTTCCAACGGTGTAAATGCATCATCAAACAGAGTTACGAATCAAAATATATTCACGGTCAAAGTTTTGGTCAACCTAGTCGAGACATCAGGGATGAGTCAGCATTTGTACTACTAACATTATCATCAGTACGGATTACGTCAGTTTCCGTATAGTGTACCTGGCACACGCAAAGGGAGACACGTGTCATGATGACATCAGCATGATGATGTGGCAGCACCAGAGGCTGCTACGTGTCACTCATTTTTGGCATTTACAGGTCAACATGTGGACCAATGAGGAAGTGTCACGTGGCAATACATACAACCATGTGGAAATTTGTATGGGACATGGCAGACATGTGGCATCTGTACAATACATGGTAGGCTGACAGGGCATGCATGTGATGTAGCAGGATGACTGTACAAGTGGATGACGTGGGCCAATGGGTGGCTTCCACGTGGCAGTGGGAAAATGCACAATGAGGGCCAGCTATCAGCATTCCAAAAATAAATAAAAAGAGGTTGGTTGGCGTGAACCCCTAAATGTGCCACTATTATCACAAATCTCGCCATATTCGGACTAGCCAGACCATAATCCACCAAATCTATCATCGTTTCCAAAGTTAGGGGAAGAAATTTCCACGGTTCAAAACAAACAAGCCATAGGGAGGAGGCCCGCGGGTTTGACCTTGGGACCTCCCCCAATACTAGCGCCTTAATACTTCCACCAATCGTTGGGCCAAACGGTCGGGGTTGGTAAATCTGCCCCCTTTTTAATTTAAAAAGAGGTTCCTCCAAGGCACGGGGGGAGACCAGGGCACACGATAGGTCTTACCAGGGAACGAAAAATGATGCAAAGGACAATCATTTATGCAGAATGCAGGCACGGAAACTAAGACAAATTTTCTCAGGGGCCTGGAAGTGCCAGACTTAGATCGAGGCGTGGAGACAGACATTTTTGGGTAATTCGACGCCACAAATACAGAGGTGTTGTCTATTTTCTGATCTAAGAAAAAATTATGTAGCTTAACTCCATAATCATGTATACTTATGTATTTTGCCAAATTCTTTTGTTGAGTTAATAAAAAGGCCTACCCATTTAAGAGCAGGACCTGGAGACGTAGTCCACCAAGGACGAACTCCGTTATCAAGTTTTTTGTGTTCAGATATGATGCATATGTCTCTTCATTATTGAGTTATTCCTTCCTTATGGTTCACTTTATTTTATGCCCATTTAATACAATTCTTTAATAAGTCACATCGATGAAAAGATCCTGGATCAATTCTCATCTATACCACACACAAGTAAGATTCAAATACAACACCATTGTTATTCATAGATCAACCATATCACATAAAGATAACAAAAGATGTCTAGCCGCCCAACCTACCCTGCAAGGTTAGGACCTCCAAGACACATAATCAACGCTCAAGTCCAATATTCATCCGATTGATTTTGACCATCTAAGGTCTCAGGACTAACGACTATTCTGAGGGACATGAAGGTACCTACTTCCATGACCAAATCTAACCTAGACTCATGACTAAATTCGACAGTAAGGTACTTAATAATAACACAATTAAAAACATTCAATAACTCATTATACTAATACATAATTCGTTTATTCAACATTTAAATTTCACATCATAAGAAACTACTCAATTGTCTAGTTTCATTCCATTACAAACTATCGCTATTACAATAACATGTCAGTGTTATAATTCACTTTGTAAGCTCAACAATTAACAATCCATTGTGGATAATGATACCATTTAATTTAGTACTAAATTTATCATAACAATATACATAATAACCTCATGAGAATTAATCAATTATTCTTCAATTTATTCTCACAATTTATATTAATTTCATACTTCTAACCACAATTGTCAACAACAATTATATAGTTTTTAATAGACGAGTCATACTCCAAAGTATATAACAATCACACTAAGCATACCGAACATTATCACATGAACCTCTATCATGGATTGCACAATTAAACTTTTATCTTAAATCCTCTATCATGGATTGCACAATTAAACTTTTATCTTAAATCTGAAGCATAGTTATCTTATATCAATTGTGTAGTTGTTGTTTAACACTTATTAAGGCAGTCAAAACTTATTGTTTAAGAACCAACTTAAATTCAAAACTTATTAAATTTTAATCCCAACCTTATTTTGTATCCTTAAAGTAGGTAATTTAATAACTAGTATTTACCATACTAATTTTTTTTTATGGATGATGTGGACAAGTGGATTAATAGAATTTAACTTTTCCAATAATTCCTTACTCTCAACGTATAACTTGGAGAATAGAGACTAAATGCTTATTTTTATTCTTGGAGAAATGTTTAATACAAATCAATCTACTCATTGCCATTGCCACTCTATTGAAAGGGTAAGCTCAATTTAGAAGTCCACTCACGTAGACTATAGTCTACCTGAAGCGCGCTGACCGATAATCACTCTCTCTACTCTAGGCCCGAGTAAACACCAAACATAATAGAAATTGCATGGCTATCATAAGAGACTAATAAGAGAGAAATTAGACTGGTCGCGGTGGTCATGAAATTTAAAAATTTTGACAATGAAAATTTTCTCATGGATTTAATTTTTTTTAGAAAAATAGTACAGCAACCGATTTATCTAGTTGTAATAATTGAACTACTTACAACACATTTATAAAGTAGATATATGATTTCGATTATTCCTGTAGAATATAATCACAAAACTTTTCATGCAAATTTTAAAGAGTTGGTTGGGATTTGTACACTATTGTTATAATACATAGAAATAGTTCAGTACAACTACTATCAATATTACAACACTTCAATTCTCCCCTATAGGAATAATCTAATTCATCTGGTAGAACACTTAAGTTAAAATTTCAAAATTTGTAAGTCAAGTAAACAGGTTAATCCTTCTTCCATATTATAGATAGGTAGATTTGAATCTTCTATTCTTTAAATAGTTTTGAAGTTATATATATATATTTTCTACACGATGCAGAAAAATCCATGGCTAAAGTTTGAGCAACTAATTACAATATGACCATCGTAATAACAAGTTACACAAGTCAACAATTTATATATTTCTTAACATAATATTCTATATTCAAACATAATTGACAACAGTTTATTCTTATGAAACTAAATCAATAATAAAATACCGTAACCCAAATAGATCGTGTTTGAAGATGATCTTCGATACAGACTCTTTCATAATTCTCTTCTCTGCTTGACAATTCTGAAACTTCACCATTACCTCCCAGCCAATGCTATGAGTACTCTTCTTCCCCCTTCCCCCTGAGCCACAAAATGGCCACACAAGAAACAAAAATATTAGCTCCAAGTTTTCCTCGCAAGGAAGAGCTTCCACTCTTTCTCAAGCTTGAAATCCCAACTCTCACAAGTAAAACATAGTCAAACCAAATTTTGGCATCATAACAGTACTCTGAAAAGTGAAATCCTCTTTCCCCTCTTCTCCATTTCCTTTATAAAAAAATCTCTAATCTCATGCACAAAAAATTAACTTTTTAATTAATTTAATTAAGATTATTCACCCACACACTTGTCACACTCTCCCCAAGTTGCACAAGTAATTACCCTTTTTATTTTATTTAAAAAKYCATTTTCCCTCACATTCCCCAATGTGTTCCTATTTTTGCTCTTAGTTGTTCATTTGTTCCCCAAATTCTCATTTAATGAGTGTCCCCTAACTAGATCTTAGTTAGAGTTGGATTATGAGTCTTATTTTAGTTAAACTTGGTGGTAGTTTGACTCAAGATTATATTCTATGTGTACACATATTCTCTCATGTTTTATTTATTTCTATTTTAAAAATCTCTTTTATTATTTTCATGCACACATGTGCAATTTTCCCAACCTTTAAGTTTGTATTCCCTCTTTTCCTAGAGTTTGATTTTATCACAATCTTTTAGCATATTTCCTATTTTATTTAGTCCTTTATTTAAATTTAGACTTAGACTTAGTCTAGATTTAGGCTTAGACTCTCGTTTTGTTTCTAAGTTTATTATTTACTGATTAATTAATACCCTTTCCTATCAAGGTTTAATCATTTTATTAATTCTCTAGGTCATCTAGATTTATTGACTCGCACTTTAATTACATGATGTTCCCTTCAAGATGCACCTCCATGCTCCAAGGGTGCCACTCACCTTTGACTAGTTTTGGAAGTTGTCTGACCCTTGGAATCAACACTCCATTCGGTCGGCCTTGTGAGAGACTAAGGGATTCTAAGGAATGAGGATTTTTCTTATTGTGCACCCCTTAGAATTCTTCGTGAACGATTGTCTCAATCTGCCCTCATGCCATCTTGTACCTCGGACGGTGGGAGTGACAGAGACGCTACCACACCTCTCCCTCAAATGTCGGGTTTTTCTGCATGGCCCCTTTACTCCTTATGTGAGTCGGATTAGCAAGAGTCGTCAATCATGCATCCACTAGCAAAAACAATGTCAAAAATAAGTATATATAAATCATATTGTAATCAATCATATATCACGTGTGTGTAAAATGAAATACTCCAACAAAATACAATCCACTCTCTGACTCAATCCGGAGTCCAAGGAAGTCCATTGATGCCATCAGCATCCATAACCTGTCATTTTTCCTACACACTCAAGAGAACTCGTCGATAATATATGTCAATACGTATATATCTGAAAGTAACAATGAATCACAATTACATCATGATCATCATATATAACTTATAATCAAAATGAAATCATAATGTACCATAACCGGATCACTTGCACGCAAGTGTCCTCAAATAATAAGTCTATATAAGTGTGTTCATTAGAATGGGATGTTACATAGGTGTTGGTTCTTGTGTGACAACATCTATTTCTTCTATTGTATAGGATTCTCCTAGTAGTTGGTTCTTGTGTGAAAACCATTGGGATTATTGGTATTGGTTCTTGTGTAGTAGCACCAATATTGTTCTTAGAACTTTGTTATTCTTCTACCTCTATAGAAATGGTGGATTTGTGAAGTAATACTAAGAAGAGAGACATACTCCAAGATTTGTAACACACTATTAATTGTTGAACATGGAGGAAGTGTGTTAGATAGGATTAGTAGGAGGCATGTAGCGAGAAAAACTTTGATGGATTGGTAGCAACAAATTATTGGAAACCTTTAGTTAACATTGAAACTAGAAAGGTATCTTAACCCTGTAAGTGGGCCAAGTTACTTTATTGGGTGGGTTGGGAGTGGGTGGAGCAGGAAGTAATGCAGTGGGAATTTTTGAGGAGGAAAGAAGTAGGATAAATTTATGATTTGATAACAGTGGTTACAAATACTGAAGGCATGTGTGCTTTGTAAATGGGACATTAGCATATGTACACATGTTTCTTTAAGGATAATAGTGTATGTATGCATGCTGCTAAATCAACAATAACATATATAGGGGAATCTTAGTTTGCAACATGGTGATGGTAAATGCACATGATGAATGGTGGTGAGGAATAAGGATGATGAATATTTTGTGGGATTTATATTGAATTTTTCAATTTTGTTCTTCACATGATATTCAAATCAATTCTTTATTTGTCTTGTACTCTGTCCATCTGCAATTTTATGAAAGGTTCTAGTTAGTAACTGGAACACTTTTATAGAAAGCTCCTATGAACTTGAAATTCAAACATATCTTATTAACACCACATTATCTCACACTTTCTTTTGTTTACATTTCACAGTGATAGGCCCTTTCAAAAAATATATGTCTTCAGAAATCACTCTTCATCGATTGACTACCATGATCCTTCCTTGATCTGCAAAAAAACTAGCATTTATCTGCAATAAAATGTGGGATCATGGAAGAAGAGAGGTATACAATATTGTTAATCCAAAAAACATAAAAAATAATTGTGAATAGAGCATATAAAACATATCTAAAATAAACAAAGAAAATTTCATCTTTCTACCTGCTAAGGAGTGGTGGCCAACCTAGACTACCCGATGGTATTTTGTTGATAAAATATTCGCTTGATGTCCGATTGGAGTGATTCCAAATATATATTAAAGTAGATTCATAATGATATTTCTAGTAGAAACAAGTTTTAAACATGATTTGAAATGATGTTTCAAACATGTTGAGGAACAACCTATATGACAAAGCTAAATTTTATTTCCATCCAAGACCAATAGTCATGGTTTTGGCTATAGATTTTCGTTTGATGACAGATTGAATTGATTCCAATTGGAGATGAAAGTATATTCATGTAGGTACCTCCAATAGAAACATTTTTTGCAAATATAAATAATTGATGGGTCAAATAAACCAATGAACAACATAGGAAACATAATTTTAGTAGTGCATATTTAGGATAGGTAGCTAGTATTTAGGGAATAAATTTATTGCACATTGTCGACATGAAGTGATTTCAGTTGGGTTGTAAACTAGATTCATAGGATAATGTACCATAGAAACAGGTTTGAAATATCCTATCCATTTGTTCTACCAAAAGTTGTGTGCCCCAACTTTGTTCTCAATGAGGTCAGTGACCCCAAATGTCACGAGAATATGAACAAGAAGCTATTTATTCGAAATGATGATCTAGGTTTGTGTGAATTTTTGTAGATGTCTATTTTTCAATGTAATTCATCCACATGTCAAAAATTGGAACTACTCAATTCCTAAATTGTGCAATATGACCTTCGCAAGATCCTATAGCAAGTACAAAAATGTCTAAAACAAAAATAAAATCAATCATCTAATTCAAAATGTGGTGTAATGATAATGGGATCCTGACATAACCATTGTGAGTGTTGAACTAATGTAACTGCAAAGAGTATTCTTATTATTATTGATATATTATTCATAGGATCAATCCCCATTGTGGATTGATCATGTCGGTTATTGTAATAGGACCAAATCCCCTTTTGTTGATTGGTCAAAAGACAATTGTAATAGGCAGAATAAGAAGTCGACCCCGACAGATATTAAAGAGACCCAGAAATATAATAAAGGTGGGTTTACCCACCCAGTTTGAGAATTCGGCCTTGCCAGTGAAGAGACACTTCACACGTGCTAGACTTGTATAAATAAAGGAGGCTAGCGCCTCACTTAGACACAACTCACTTGCTCATTTTGAGAGACAAGTTCATATCTGCTACCGGAGAAGAAGGAGAGAGAGAATGGCGCATATCTAGGAGAGGACTTTATGTATTAGCATAAGAGATCCCTTGGCATTGTATTGGTTATCTATATTTAGGAAGTTTTGTTGGGTTTTCTTCCCCTAGAGGGTTTCCCAGGATAAATGGTGTGTCTCTTGTGATTGTGTATTTCTCAGTGATCTTGGATTATGCTATTGTTATCTAATGAAATGCAAACATCTATAATAATGGCTTAAACATTAACATGGTATCAGATCCAAGCTGAAGGAAGCATCTTTCACAAGTGAAAAACATCATTGTTACCGTACATGAAAATTAGGGCTTTTCGATGGTGAAGCTTTTTAGCCCCGAAACCATCTAGAAAAGTGCACCCTCCCCTAAGGATCATTTTGGCACTCTCAGCGCACCTTTTCAGTGGCTAGATCTCCCGAAAAGTGAAACCCTAGTTTCACAAAGTACCAGAAGTACCAAAAAACCAGCGTACCAGAAGTACCAGAGGTACCAGAAGCACCAGTCCATAAATCCACAGATCAGATTTGAAGGAACAAAACTTGGATTTTCTCATATCCAAACACACCAGGCTGCTCGCCTCAGCCAAGCACACCTCCTGGTAAGATCAGTTTTTTATTTTGAGCACTTTCATTTTTCGGTCATTTTCCTAGCTCCAGGTAAAGATGTCTGCAAGCGTTAAGCTTGTTGATAAGTTAGAAAGAGTGGAAAACTTCCGTGCCTGGAAGTATAGGATTGGCCTCATTCTTGAAGAGAATGACTTAGCAATATTCATCAAAGAAGAATTACCGGAACCCGACGATGCTGCAAAAAAGGCAAAGCATCAAAAGGACACAATAAGGGCCAAAAGAATCATTGTAGATTCAATCAAAGACCATCTGATTCCTTATGTGTCATCTAAGAAGACCCCGAAAGAAATGTTTGATGCCTTGACCAAACTATATGAAGGAAAGAACATAAACCGAAAGATGAATCTTATAATTCAACTGAAGAATACAAGGATGCAGAAAGGAGAAATTATTCAGGAATACTTCTCCAGAATCTCAGAATTCAAAGAATAGCTAGAAGCTATTGGAGATACCATAGACGAAGACGAACTCATAATGACGGTCCTAAATGGTCTCACAAGACCTTGGGATGCTTTCATCCAAACGATATGTGCCAGAAAGGAGAAACTGAAGTTTGACAGTCTATGGGAAGAATGCATCCAAGAAGAAATAAGAGTAGCAAATCGGGAAGCGTTACTAGCTAAGGATGATGATCAAGCCCTAGCTACTCACACCAAAGGAGGAAGGAAGAAACCCTACTTCCCTAAGGAGACTCATAAAGATCCTCAATAATCAAATAAATTCAATCATAAATAATCTCATCCAAGGAGATTTCAGAAGAGAGGACAACGAAAGGAAAAAGACTACTCATATGTACAATGATATCATTGTGACAAGATGGGGCACATTGTGAAGTTTTGTCCAACCAGATGAGAAGAATACAAGAGAAAACATAAGAGGCTCCATGCCCATGTAGTCGAAGATGAAGAGCCACCTGCAAAGATGATAAGAGAGGAGATCAAAGACCATGTCTTG
>JZKD02S1677573.1:21710-73560 GCA_000966675.3 Picea glauca
CTCTTGTGGCCAGATACACTTCGATCAGGACCATCATAGCTCTTGCAGCTAAGATGAAGTGGAAGCTGAACCAGATGGACATGAAGACAGCTTTCCTAAATGGTGTCATCGAAGAGGAAGTGTATATAGAGCAACCTCAAGGATTTGAGGTTGAAGACAGGAAGTCTCAAGGATTTGAGGTTGAAGACAGGTTGAAGACCTTGATTCAGTTTCTGGTAGAACCCAGACGTGTTCACCTAGTGGTTGCAAAACATGTGATGAGGTACCTTAAAGGTACAATAGATTATGGTCTCAGCTATGATGCAGATCATAATTTCACATTGAGTGGATATACTGATGCAGATTGGGAAGGAAGTGTTTCTTATATGAAAATCACTTTAGGATGTTGTTTCAGTTTGGGATCAGCTATGATCTCATGGCAGAGTAGGAAGCAATCTAGCATTTCTCTCAGCACAGCAGAAGCAAATTGCTGCATGTTCTGCTAGTTGCGAAGCTATATGGCTTCGAAAGTTGTTGACCGACCTATTTGATTTAGAGATGAGAGCACCCTTGATTCTATGTAATAACCAGAGCTACATAAAAATGACAAAGAATCTTGTATTCCATGACAGGTCGAAGCACATAGAGATCCGTTATCATTACATCTGTGACATGGTACAGACAGGAGCCTTAAAGCTCTAGTACATTAGCACGGATGAACAGGTTGTTGACATGTTGACCAAGCCCTTATCTCGTGTGAAGTTTGAGTACTTCCGAGATAAGCTTGGCATAGTCCGAAAGGACCTTCCTCGAAAGGGGGAGTAGTTGTTGTGATGAGATATTCCTTGCTTCTGACCTTGTGTTTGTGATGTAAAGCAAGACGTGTACCTTGCTTCTAACCTAGTTGTCAGACGTAAAGCAAGCTGATGTGTTCCTTGCTTTTGACCTAGTTATTAGACGTAAATCAATATGAGATGTGTACCTTGCTTCTGACCTAGTTGTCAAACATAAAGCAAGATGAGATGTGTACCTTGCTTCTGACCTAGTTGTCAGACATAAAGCAAGATGAGATGTGTACCTTTCTTCTGACCTAGTTGTCAGACGTAAATCAAGATGAGATGTGTACCTTGCTTCTGACCTAGTTGTCAGACGTAAAGAAATATGAGATGTTCCTTGCTTCTGACCTAGTTTTCAGATGTAAAGCAAGGAGAGATGTTCCTTGCTTCTGACCTAGTTGTCAGACGTAAAGAAAGAAGATATGTTCCTTGATTCTAACCTATTTGTCAGATGTAAAGCAAGAAGAGATGTTCCTTGCTTCTGACCTAGTTGTCAGACGTAAAGCAAGATGATATGATGAGACTAGCACTGAGCTTCCGACTGGATAGCTATGANCAGCAGATATTAAAGAGACCCAGAAATATAATAAAGGTGGGTTTACCCACCCAGATTGAGAAGTCGGCCCTGCCAGTGAAGAGACACTTCACACATGCTAGACTTGTATAAATAAAGGAGGTTAGCGCCTCACTTAGACACAACTCACTTTCTCATTTTGAGAGACAAGTTCAGATCTGCTAACGGAAAAGAAGGAGAGAGAGAGTGGCGCATATCTAGGAGAGGACTTTCTGTATTAGCATAAGAGATCTCTTGGCATTGTATTGGCTATCTATCTTAAGGAAGTTTTGTTGGGTTTTCTTCCCCTAGAGGGTTTCCCAGGATAAATGTTGTGTCTCTTGTGATTGTGTATTTCTCAGTGATCTTGGATTATGCTATTGTTATCTAATGAAATGAAAACATCTATAATAATGGCTTAAACATTAACAGTGAGAACACGAAGTGATTCATTATCTATGAGTTTGATATAATTAGATCCTAACATAACCATCATGGGAACCACAGAGTGTCTCATTATTCATGAAATGACTTCCACATTTTTTTCATGAGATGATGGCTTGAATAATTAATTGAGGAATAAAACCATCATCAAATCATGGAGTGGTGTGTATTTTCTTAAGATCAAAGGGACTATGTGTAGGGTAGGGGTAATCAATGATTAAAAATCAAGGGTTGGAAAGGAGTTAAGATGATAAAGGATAATGGTTTAGTGGAAAGAAAAGGAGGAAGAAAGGAGATAATATTGCATAAAGAAGATAAAGAATGGAATGGCATAAAGAAGAAAATAAAAGAGAAAAGAAGAAGGAGGGAAGAGGGTAAGAAAAAGATAGGAGAATTTAGAGAGGAAAAGAGTGAGGAAGAATAAAAATTGAAGTAAATACAACATGAAGTAGGAAGGCATGAACATGGGTGGGATAAGATGGGATTACAATGAAACTAAGAACTCAATCAACCCAAGATGTTATATATTATTGATGGAAATAATGAATATTCACCACTTATGATGCAGACCCCCTACCTCAACAGGGTTCTACGACCTCCCGGTCTCTAGATCGATCTTCTTCTGAGACGAAATGGCTCTTCGGGCTCCTATTGGAACCCTTTGAATGAATCCACAAGTCCTTCATGAAAACCCTCCCTACGCAACTTAACACCAGGCGTGAGCCTTACATCTCCATATGACCACAACCTGGTGAGTTCGTGAGTCGAAGACCCTCGACTCCTCTTTCTCCAAACGTTTATACCCGAGATGCGATATGGGTACGGATCCTCCTTATTAGCACCTTCCACACATAACCACGGGCTAGGGCTAAGTGCTAGCACTACTCGCAACTCGTGACTTCACGAGTTGGAGTATTGAACCCTCATGCTCCTCCTTTGCAAAATCTTGAAGCATGATAAGTTAGCGATGGGTTGACTCCTTTAGCACTACTCGCAACTCGCGACTTCACCAGTTGGAGTGGTTAACCCTCGTGCTCCTCCTTTACGAAACCCCGAAATGTGAAAGGTTAGAGATGGGTTGGTTCCTTTCAAGGTGATGTGTGTCCACCACCTGTCACCCGCTTCCACCTTTCTCTGGGTGTTTGTTGTTACGCCACCTGTCAATAACATGGTCCCCACCTAACGGATGTGCCATGTGTTGGCACGATCCCTCAACACTCGGCACTTCACGACTTTTGCAGTCAAAAAGAAATTCTTTCAACCCTTGAACCCCCGATACGCAATACCACGTGGAGGTTCTGATCCAACGGTTCTCCTGTGACTTGGATCCAATGGTTTGGATCTCCTTCCCTTCTCCTTGCAACTTGGGACTTCACGAAACCAAGAATTTGGTCTGCCCTCCAAACTCACGAACCCCAAATTCGCAAAATGATCCAGATCTCTGCCACCTATCCTCCAAAATGGACAGTCCTTATGCTTTCGGGACTTGACGAGTCCTCTTACTTTTGTTGTTATAAGGTTTAAACCTCGCACACCTTTTCTAGATCCGACGAATCACGGAAACTCGACACTTCTCCCTCAAAGTTTATGTCATTGGTTCTACCCTTCTGTGCGGCTTCCTAGGGATTAAACCCTTCGCACCTTCTCCCGGATCCGACGGCTATCGGTCCTTGGTGCTAGATCTGACGGTTTAGATCTGACCTCTTTGCGCACTCTCCTCCTGCTGCTTGGGCGTAGATTCAACGATCTGGATCTTTCTTCCCAGTGTTGATCCAATGACAGTTGTGATCTTCCTCCTGAGCTTCTTGGATTTTTTTGACTTAGAATATTTTCTAAGTCTCGAAGGTCTCGACCTTTGACTCTTCCTCTTGCAAGCCCGGTTCCTTTGGATCTCATCTACATTATAGAAATGTGGTCCCTTATGAGCTTCGTCCTCTTGAAGATTTACTCCTGCGCACACTTTGCGTTCGAGGATCTCGAATAACTCAGATTCGAGAAGTTTTCTGGAAAAGAAAACTCCTTACGCCCACCTGGCATTCTCCTGCCCGATGCACACCTTGCAGAGCCTACAGAGTATTGAGAAACCCTGTGAGTGTCTTCTCTTCGACACTTCTCTTTTCTTAGAACTCGAAATAGAGTCCCTCATGTGCACTCTATGCACGCGCTCAATGCCCTCCTGGCAAAGTTTTACAGAACCTTCAGTAGTTCTATCTTCTCCCCGTGATTTTGTTGCACAGTCTTCACCTCCAGAGTGTTCAGTAACTCTGAGGCTTCTCCTGAGTTGTGAATTCTCCTGGTGTGCCTACCTAGCATGTTCTCCTCTGATCTCAAATGAGAGATTCAGATACGCACTCCTTGCGCTGGCTACAGAACCTCCTATGTTTTGTTGTGCACCCCTTGCACAACCTAAAGAACCTAGATAGAAATCGACAAACTCACAAATAAATAGTAAAATCTATCTATCACCTGTGTCTACAACATTCATTCCTGAAACATAAACACATGAACAACAATATGCAGGAAAAACTGCTTTTCTATTAATTTGTATGTCTATACAAGATGTTTACAAAGGATGGACTGTAACAAGTCTCAGCTCTCCCTCGAGACCTTTCTACCTTCGATCTTTTCTATTCTCTCCCTTCTCTACTCTTAGAGACTAAATTACAAAAGAGGGATCTCTCGAGCTTATCTTCAACCTCACTGTCTCCTAGCTATTGCTATCATAGAGCGGCTCCTACGGCTACATTACATAAATGGATCCCCAGTACTGACTACGTCCTGGGCTTGTTGCAGGCTACCATTTAAGGCAACCTCAACCACTTCCTGAACAGATGGGTGGTCGGCTCTTACAGCCTTACAAAATTTATTGAAATTTCGAATTTCAAAATTGAGAGGGTTGCGCCTCTCCCTTTGTCCATTAAATGTGTGTTGGATGTGTTGGTTGGCTGGCACGCTGCTGACATGGAGCGATGCTCCTACATCATACTCCTCAGCTGGAAAAATCATGATCTCCTGATCATGAGATCCTCTTCTCCAGTGTTGAAATCCACCTGGATCCCAAACTTTCCCTTGGAGCTGTCCACCTGCTCCTCTGATTCGTTGTTGCTATTGTTGCTGCCCTGCTGCTCTTGCAGACTCCCTTCTACTAAGCTTCTCGTTGCTGGCAATCTCTGCTACTAAACTCAACATCAGCCTTCTGATTTCTTTAATTACCTCGTCCAGCTGCTCCAGTGGCTGGCTCTTTGTATGTAGTCTTCTTTTCTACAATTCCTTCATCTCAGTGGGTAGATCAACTCGATCCCCTTACGATTTTCGCCATTCCTTGTGGCCTTAATTTTCCATCCTAATGCAAAATTCAGCTCTACAGTCTTATTTTCTTGACTGACCTTCTATTCAGTCACCTTCTCTGACAGATTAGTTTCTGCCATTTCCCCTTGTGCTGGTTGAATTCCATCTCCCTCTAGCTTCTCCTCAAACTGGAATTCTCCTTCATCTTCTACTGCACGCCTCGGCACTGCAGTTATCATATGTTCAACTCCCTGGCTGAAAATTATGAGCGATTCCTCTAAATTCTCCTCTGCTAACATCTGCATGATTGTCTCCTCATGACAGCCATATATTGTCTCTGGACTATTCAACCAATCCTCCAGCATCTCTAACTCCATTTCCCATGGAGTGAGCATCTTATTTGCATGCTCCTCTTATGTTGGGGAAAACATTAGTGTCTGCTCCTCCTCTCCCTCTATGATAGTCACTGTTGGTTGTCCTTCTTCTTTTGTTGCTTCTGCAACACATACTCTGGCCTCAACTGGGCTGCTTGGTAGAAATACTTCAATTCCCCCAATGATCAGAATGTATTTCCAACCTTCCTTCGTCATCACTCCTTGCTAATCCGAACTCTCCTCTGAGTTCATGATACTTTCACATAGCCTCATCTTTTCCCCCTTTCCCACTTGGCATCCTGGGCATTTTCTACTACCCACCTGGCAGTGTATGAGACCGATTGGTCCCATCTCATTGCCCACCTGGCAATCTGAACTTTCACCACTGCCCCCTTGGCAGTATGCGAGACCTTCTGTTGATCTCTTCCCACTGCCCACCTGGCAACTCGAAAGTTCACTTCTGCCCACCTGGAAGTTTATGAGATCAATCAATCCCATCTCCATCAGCACTCCTTGCTAACCCGAACTCATCCCTAAGTTCATGAGACTTTCAGACAGTCTCATCTTCTCTCCCTTGCCCACTTGGCAATATGGGATTTCTACCCTGCCCACCTGGCAGTTTACGAGATCTTCAACTAATCTCATACCATTGCCCTCCTGGAAATATGAATTTCCACTGTTGTCCTCCCAACAGTCTATGATATCCTCTAATGATCTCATTTCATTGACCACCTGGCAATTGGAAAATTCATCTCTACCCTCCTGGTAGTTTATGAGACCTGAAACTGATCTCTCTTCCTCATCACTAAGGGTTTCTCCAACTTTTGGCTCACAGATGCAAACCATCTCTATGTCACTGAGGCTTTCATCATACCTCAGCCACTTCCTCAACTCTTGGTGTTGTTTCCTGGCCAACAACCTTTGAACAGGCCATTTGGATTTCCTGTTCAGAGGTCATTCGTACCTCCAATGTACATTTGCCTCCTGCTGCATCTTCAATGTCAGTTGTTCCATTCTCGCCCTTATCTCAACGATTTCTTTGTCAATTTCTTCTTTACTCATCTTTTGGTGGTCTCTTCTTCCACCACGCTCACGGCCTTCAGTAGCCATTTCCATCTTTCACCTTCCCTCTTGGAAAGTGTATGGATCACTCTACGTCTGAGAGCATTTCCATGTCTTCCTACAACTCACCTGGTTGTCCACCATTTGTTGCACACCTTGCAACAATCACTACAGAGCTTTAACACCTTACTTCTTTCACCTGGTTTATACAGATGAATCTTTGCTTCTGATTCCACTTGATGTTACCATAATTTCTCCCACCATCTCTCCTTTGTCTGTGAACAAAGTAACGCTCTCCTCTTTCTCTTTTGTTTGAAATCTACAGACAAAAATCGGCTCTGATACCATTTGATGGTATCAGACTGTATCCCTTCACAGTCCTCCTCTTGTCTGTGATATGCAAACATAAAATCTGTTGGCTCTGATACCACTTGATGCAGACCCCCTACCTCAGCAGGGTTCTATGGCATCCTGGTCTCTGGATCGATCTTCTTCTGAGTCGAAATGGCTCTTTGAGCTCCTGCTGGAACCCTTTGAAGGAATCCACAGGTCCTTTATGAAAACCCGCCCTACGCAACTTAACACCAGGCGCGAGCCTTACATCTCCATACGACCACAACCTGGCCTTAGCGCAAGCGCTTTTCACAACTCGCGAGTTTGTGAGTCGAAGACCCTTGACTCCTCTTTCTCCAAACATCGATACCCGAGATGTGATATGGGTATGGATCCTCCTTATTAGCGCCTTCCACACATAACCATGGGCTAGGGATAAGTGCTATCACTACTCGCAACTCGCGACTTTACGAGTTGGAGTGTTGAACCCTCGTGCTCCTCCTTTGTGAAATCCCGAAGCACGATAAGTCAGCGATGGGTTGACTCCTTTAGCACTACTCGCAACTTGCGACTTCGCGAGTTGGAGTGTTGAACCCTCATGCTCCTCCTTTTCGAAACCCTGAAATGTGAAAGGTCTGCGATGGGTTGGTTCCTTCCAAGGTGACATGTGTCCACCACCTGTCACCCGCTTCCACCTTTCTCTGGGCATTTTTTGTTACGCCACCTGTCAATCACGCGGTCCCCACCTAACGGATGTGCCATGTGTTCACACGAGCCCTCGGCACTCGGCACTTCGCGACTTCTACAGTCAAAAAGAAATTCTTTCAACCCCTGAACCCCCGATACGTGATACCACGTGGAGATTCTGATCCAATGGTTCTCCTGTGGCTTGGATCCAATGGTCTGGATCTCCTTCCCTGCTCCTCGCAACTTGGGACTTCACGAAACCAAGAATTTGGTCTGCCCTCCAAACTCACGAACCCCGAATTCATGAAATGATCCAGATCTCCGCCACCTGTCCTCCAAAATGGATGGTCCTGATCCTTTCAGGACTTGACGAGTCCTCTTCCTTCTGTTGTTACGAGGTTTAAACCTAAACACCTTTTCTAGATACGACGACTCATGGAAACTCGACACTTTCCCCTCAAATTTTATGTCATCTATTCTACCCTTCTGTGCGGCTTCCTAGGGATTAAACCCCTCGCACCTTCTCTCGGATCCGACGGCTATCAGTCCTTGGTGCTAGATCTGACGGTTCAGATGTAACCTCCTTGCATACTCTCCTCCTGCTGCCTGGATGTAGATTCAATGGTCCAGATATTTCTTCCCAGTGCTGATCCAACGACAGTTGTGCTCTTCCTCCTAAGCTTCTTGGCCTTTTTTGGCTTAGAATATTTTCTAAGTCTCGAATATTTTCTAAGTCTCGAAGGTATTGACCTTCGACTCTTCCTCTTGTGAGCCTGATTCCTTTGGGTCTTGTATACGTTATAGAAACGATGTCCCTTCTGAGCTTCGTCCTCTCGGAGATTTGCTCCTATGCACACATTGCATTCGAGGATCTCGAATAACTCAGATTCGAGAAGTTTTCTGGAAAAGAAAACTCCTTACACCCACCTGGCGTTCTCCTGCTCGATGCACACCTTGCAGAGCCTACAGAGTATTGAGAAACCCTGTGAGTCTCTTCTCTTCGACACTTCTCTTTTCTCAGAACTCGAAATAGAGTCCCTCCTGTGCACTCTATGCACGCGCTCAATGCCCTTCTGGCAGAGTTTTATAAAACCTTCAGTAGTTCTTTCTTCTCCCCGTGCTTTCGCTACACAGTCTTCACCTCCAGAGTGTTCAGTAACTCTGAGGCTTCTCTTGAGTTGTGAATTCTCCTAGTGTTCCTTCCTGGCACGTTCTCCTCTGATCTCAAACGAGAGATTCAGATACGCACTCCTTGCGCTGGCTACAGAACCTCCTTTGTTTTGTTGTGCACCCCTTGCACAACCTAAAGAACCCAGATAGAAATCAAAAAACTCACAAACAGCTAGTAAAATCTATCTATCACCTGTGTCTACAACATTCATTCCTGAAACATAAACACATGAACAACAATATGCAGGAAAAATTGATTTTGTATTAATCTGTATGTCTATACAAGGTGTTTACAAAGGTTGAACTGTAACAAGTCTCAGCTTTCCCTCGAGACCTTTCTACCTAAGATATCTTCTATTATCTCCCTTCTCTACTCTTAGAGACTAAATTACAAAAGAGGGCTCTCTCGAGCTTATCCTCAACCTCACCGTCTCTGAGCTATCGCTATCACATAGCGTCTCCTACGGCTACATTACATAAATGGATCCTCAGTCCTGACTGCGTCCTGGGCTTGCTGCAGGCTACCATTTAAGGCAACCTCAACCACTTCCTGAACAGATGCGTGGTCGGCTCTTGCAGCCTTACAAAATTTATTGAAATTTCAAATTTCAAAATTGAGAGGGTTGTGCCTCTCCCTTTCTCCATTAAATGCGTGTTGGATGTGTTGGTTGGCTGGCACGCTGCTGACATGGAGCGATGCTCCTGCATCAACTTACATATTAACCAATCTAGAATCAATCTTGAAGGATTCTACATCCCTTTGGATCCTTCTCTAGTGGAATCCCCATTCACCAATGCTTGCTTCCTCTGGCCAAATTTCCTACAAAAGAGATTAGTATTGTGGGTAGCTCTTATTGCACCACATGAAAAAAACACCTTCTATATTTAACTCATGCAGCTATATGATTGCAAAACACTTTGTATGAGACCCTACAAAGAGGATAGTTGACATATTCTCTTTTCTCATCCCCTTACCATGTGTTATCTAAAAATAATACAAGAAGTACTAGTATGCCCTTGACACCTCCCCGACAATGGCACAAAAAATGACAGTCAATTTATATACCACCTTTTCCATTCCTAAATCCTATTTCATTTAATCATCAATCCAAGGTTTGTAAAATTTTGAGATATCGTGCACTTTATGTGAAGGCTACAAAATCTTAGATTGCATTAGTTTATCTAATATGATTCTAGGAAAAGGAAATTACATCATTAATCTACAAATTCAAATGACATTGTGGAAATGAAAAATACTTGCATAAAGAATAAATTAATACAAGAGAATTAATTGTAAAGGAAATCAAGATGCATAAATAAATTAACAAACCCATAAAATGAAAGATTACCAAAATGTACAATGCTCTACTCTAATGGAGTTAGCTCTGCCTCCCATAATAGGGCACCAAACTGAAACTACAACAACATAACTATATCCAAATCACACGCCACCAAGAAATTATGAAAACGAGTATTGGAGCAAGATCTCAAGAAATTTTATTCTATGTCATTATAATTTGGACTTGTGCTCTAAAATTCTTCTCGTTTGGAATGGAGATGGAAATCTCTTTTATACATAAGCTTGCTTGAAACAAATATCTAAATATATATCCACTTGAGGATAAGATATTCTCAAACAGTTACAATAAATATATAAATATAGATCCACTTGAGGATAAGATATTATCAAATGGTTACAACAAATATCTAAATATCGATCCACTTGAGAATATTCTCAAGTGGTTAAAACAAATATCTAAATATAGATCCACCTGAGGATTTAATATTATCAAATGATTACAACAATTCATAATTGGTTCCAAGATTCATGCTAATTCTCCATATATTTTGGAATGCCACTACTTATCAAATTCGAAATAAGTCATGTGGATTACAATAACTTGCTCAAAATATGTTTGAAATAGCTAATAATGGTGATGGGCTCCCTAGAACCATGATGTATACATGGGATATATTTAAATCTATAATAAAAATGGATATGCACATGTGGGCACATAGAAATCTTCCTTTGAATAATTAAAAACATGAAATATTTTTTTTTATCTTCCCCGAGTGGCTACATGATTGGTGGTGATTGATTCCCTTCTCGGTGGCATGTTAAATCTTCAACACATGGATCTACAAATTCTCTACACCATTAATTCGAATTTTCTTCAACCTTGTAGCTTGTGGACCCAATCCTATCACAACTTGTTCACACACAAGCCATTATTTCAAAAGTAAATACATAATACACTAACTCTCCCTAATGTTAATCATAATTTAATGAAAATAATAAGAAATGTAATGGAAAATAATTTGAGCCTAGATCTCACATATGAGCATAAAAATGGGTTAATATAAGGTTATGGGTAAACGAAAAGGGATTAAAAATAAGGAAAAGAAGATGTTAGAAGATGGTAATATTTTGACTCATCACATTAGCCTCAACAAAGCAACATGATCGTTTAGAAAACTATGCATAGTCAAATCATTCAAATATACTTTTAGAAATGTATGAATATAGTGTTGGAATGCTACAATGACAATCCAAGAAAACATTCTTAGGGAATTTTTAAAACCCAATGGCATCACATTGTAGGAATACAACCCCCATTCAATGGAAAATGTGGTCTTATTTTTATTTTAGTCTTCAATCTAGTTCTGGGGATATCTCGAGAATATTTTAGTGAAGGAATATGATTTGTTCCGAGCTAATTTTTCTAGGATCTCATCATTGAAGAGGTTTAGGAAAGGATAATGTGTGTAGACTTCATTGAGTATGTAGAAATCAACACAAATTCATATCCACTTGTTTTCCTACCCTATATTACAATGGGACTAATCAATTTTGATTCCTCCACTAGGAAGATTAAACCTACAACCAACATTTTATAAAATTCCTATTTGACTTGTTCCTTATAGTGCGTATTCATATTATACAATATTTTAACAATTATCTTTGCACCTATTTTGAGTTCAATTTTTATCTCATTAGACTCTCCTACTATTCCTTTCATGTATATAAAATTTTGTGGGGAAAGATCTTTGTAATCCTTAAGCAGAGCCACAACCTCTGCAACAATGTGCCCATTTAGGTTTCTGTGGTGAGATATTTGTTCAGAAATTGCCGGAAAAACCACAGTGTTATTGATAGCTTGTCGTTGACGTTTCGGATCCCAGTAATCCCCAATTATATCCATATTAATATTGTCCTCTACACTAATGTTTACAATATGTGTCTTTAGTATACCATGGTAGTATAAAGGATTTATTATGTACACTTTTCCCTTGACTATATTGTCACCTTCAAATTATTCTAATAATATATGATGGAGTTCCTCTATGAGATCATCTTTTATGTTACTCATTATAGGCACCATAATTTTTCCTTTTTAATGAAGCATTGAACCCTCTATAGTGTGTCTATGATCTGTATCATCCCTCCATAGAAGATAAAGGTGGCACATAACCTAGTATGTAGATCCAACCAATCCTTATCTTGATTTTATGTTTCTTCCTACAAATACCAAGTTGTAGGCAGTGGCTCTAAGTTGTACAAAACAAAATGCACCCAATATAGTATATTTTCATCTTGTGTCATCCATATATTTTCATAATGGTTTATATGGTTTATATGGTTTATATGATTGGTTTTTCTTGCAAATAAAGTGAGAGGGATTCAATCGAATCCCTTGACAATTGACTCTAGTGTAGCCTCTGGCCACAATGGCTCTACCTTCGATTATAAGAATCTAGTTTGCATACCTTTTGTTTCTTCCCATGTTTCTAGTGATTCCTTATCCATATCCCACCATATCACATGGTTACTTTTTAAAGTAACATTCATGGCCTCTATTCTATGGAGCTCAATATTCTATGTAAATTGGTCCACAACTCTACAACATTACATGTCCCATCAAACTTTAGTGGATTCTTTAATTGAACATAAAAACATTTGATATATTTAACCATCTCACAATGGATAGTATAGTTATCATACTCCCCAATTTTCCATCTACTCATAACCTCCTCAGGGCTGGTCTCATATGAGAAGAGGCTCCTCCAACTAAATCATCCATCCATGATCATGTTTATATAATCTTCTTGTTGAAGATTGGTGAGCTTATACAATTGATCCATAATTCCTCCCTCCAAGTCTTCTTCTACCTTATCAATTAATCTCCCCCCCTTATAAGGGCTCCAAAGGATAAATGATTCACCCTCCTTCTCTTTCCAAGGACATCCTCCATTGCTTCAAATTAAAGATAACATCATTATTAAAATCCCAATAAATTCCTAGCAACATAGGGTAGGGTTCCATTTCATCCAAGATCTCAATGACTTCAAAATTTGCATGGGTATTTACTCCATCTATTTTAACTTCAACATGCTCCAAGTGACCTTGTGGGTAGATCCTTGATTGATTTACTAAGTGCATCTAAATCAGTGAATATACCAACTTAGGTTGACCCATGATTTCCTATTATTTCTTCAACAAAATGCTTACATTTGACCATCAGTCAAGAAAAACATCTCAAACCTCATATCCATCAATCCACGCATTTATTAGAAAAACTCTTTTCTCAAACTCCTTGTTTTGTCCTCAACACAAATTTACTTCTTTATCTTCTTGATGCATTTCTATGATCTATGCTAAGATGCATTGTAGATGACTTATTGTCATTTGAAATCTTGAAGAATGTTTTCAACATTTCCTTGACATCATCCTTTGTGAGATGCAAATGTGCACTTGTTGTCGCAAAATCGAGACCAGGGTTCTCAACAGTTGCCAACAAAAAGTACCATTGTAGTATAGGAATGTTGACATATTAAACCTTCCGCAAGGAGGTCTCACCCGAATTGTGGTTGATACTTGTATGACGAAGGGATTTTTAGAGAATGCAATATCAGATCTATTTCTATAATACTTAGATCCATAGTTTAACCATAGACATCAAGTTGCGACAACTTTCAAAAATAACAAAGAAACAAATAAGAAAATATATAACAGAACTACAAATCCATTCATAGCACAATATATAACCATCAAACAAATTTTTAAGGCTCTGAATCACATCATTTTATCAACAGTGGTGGTACAAAATACTTCATACACCATGGATCTGATAGATCACCCTTAAAAATACATATATCTTCAACACATCATCTTATGCAGTGATATCTAACTCATCATGACCCATTACATACTCAAAACTTACTGCAGGTGAAACAATGGTACCGACTAAGACAACTACAATACTCATCCATGAGAATAGGGATTGTGGGGCCCGTGATATGATTGATTTCATGACGTTAATTAGATCATTTTTGTCGAATATGTATATGTGTTTTCCTGTTTTGAAGAGTTATTGAAGAGATTTTGTGTCAAATCTCTATGATTCACACCAGGTATTCATAACTCATGTTTTATGATGATTTTGAGTGTAATTCAGTATGTCTTTATGTTCCCTGGAAACTAATTCGTGTTTTGTGTGTCACGGGGCAAAATCGCAGCTTGTTTTTTCTTCTGGTACTTCATCTCCCACTCAGTCTGGTACTCCATCTGCCACTCTGTCTTGCACAAAAACGATGAGCGATTTGGAGGTTATGGTATTGGTGGCCAGCGATGGGAAAATCACAGACATGGGTTTTTCTTGTGCTTGTGGCCTCCAGCTATTGAACTCTTGACAACTTGATTTGGGTTGTTATGTGGGGCGATTATTGGCTCGCCTCATTTCTAGAAGCCATCGGCAGTTAGGGCATCTTAAATGTAATTTATTGTTTTTAGAAGAGGATCGACCCTCCAATGGTCGACCTCTCAGCTTGTAAAACTTATAAATACCACCTCAGTGGTCAGACAATTGTTAAGAAGTTAAGCAATAGAGATTTAGAGACAAAGACAATTTTAGCTATGTTTTTCCATTTTCATTTTGCCAGAATTGTGTAAAGACTGTGTTTTTAGTTTTAATGGCAAATTTGTATTGTTGAAGTTCATGGTGTGCCTTTGAAGAGTAACCACGACTTGCTGGGGGGGGCACCAGCAGTCTGGGTGACTATCCTATGAGTTTTATTGTGAATTAGATAGCATAGATGTCTTTTTATTTCTTTTTTTGTACATGAATTGTCATTGTGCTTTCTTGTTATATAAATTGTTGTTTACAATTTAATTGGTTTAATTTAGTTTTGCATGTTTATATGAGGAATCTTGTTAATATAAAATGACTCTTTGGTTAGTAGAAGCAATCTTGCAAGCTTAGATACTAACCTCGTGTGTGATTAGATGGTAGATTAGACTTTCTTTATGCTAAAACAGAGTTTAAAATAGAGTTTAAAATAAAGTTTAAAACAAAGTTTTAATTCATGATTTCTTTGACAGGGATTCAGTGGATGGATAATGTTAGTTTTAGTTTTCATTTTTAGATTTCTTATCCAATTACTGTTTAGTTTTTCTTATCTAGTTGTTAGTTAGTTCATTTCATTACTTGTCATATGCTAGAATAGTGTTTAATTTCTGTTTATTAGTATTTTCTCTTTTTGCAAATTGAATTGTCAAATAGAACTAGTTTAGTTTACTTCATGCAATTTCTCTCTTAGATCTAGGTTGCAATTCCATTTCATATTGAGTTTAGTGTAGTATGAGTTTGCTTAAAGTAGTATAGAGTGCAATTAAAATTCATAGAATAGTGTCTTTATATTGTTAATGGTTAATGCATGATTAAATAATCACATGGATATGCAGGATAATTGATGTTGTTTCCATAATGGCTAAGTTCTCACTAGATTGCCTAATTCACACTTTTCACTTTGCTATTGAATTCAATATCGATTTTATCCCTCTTGAATTATCATTCATTGTTAAGTTTCATCATGATAATATAAGACACCGGAGGCATTCACACAACCATCAACACTATATTTGAGTTTTCATAGATTAGAAGATAGTTTTCTTGCTTTCATAGATTAGAAGATAGTTTTCTTGCTTTCATAGATTAGAAGATAGTTTACTTGTTGTTGTAGGATAGATAGTCTTCTTGCTTTGGTAGATTAAGGGATAGTTTGTTTATCATAGGTTAAAGATTAGTTGTTAATTTCTTTTATTATCATAATGCTTTCAATTTAGTAGATTTCCTTTTGTAAATTAGAAATAGTTGTGAAGATTAGTTTAAGAATAGAGTTCACTTGTTTCTTAGTTTAATTAGTTTCTTATTGATTAGTTTACTTATTGTAGAAGTCATCCTAGGATAGTTAGTTGTTTACTTGCTTTAATAGGTTATTTTATTGCTTGTCTCTTTTCTTGCTTTCATAGGATAGTTTCTTATTGAATTTAAGTAGGCTAGTTGAAGTACTTTGTTGTTGCTATTTGCTCATTAGATAAATAGTTTGATTTGCTTATTGTTATGATTCGGTTAATTTTCTTTAAGTATGGTTTTCATTTGTTTTCTTAGAACTATCCATCGATCCTTCGTTCAAAGGTTACTTAGGGTACATAGTTTGAGTTTCTTAGTAGGGTTTGATCATTAGTAGTCTTTGCTTGAATATATTAGCCCTTAGATAGCCATTTCCTTAGTTAAATTATTCTACCTCCAGTCCTTCTACCTTGGCATATATATTGCTACAACTCTAAGTTTACTTCAACGGGTTGACAATTTAATTGAGGGTTTTTAGTGTGTTTTTAGTGCATATAGAACACCCATCAGGGATCCAAGCCAGAAGGACACCAGTAACAACAAATACTGACTAACAAACTATAGTCTTAGAGACAAAACAACAATACAAATATAGAGTGTAACGCTTTCTTTTTTCATTTCCCTTTTACTTATACATGTGATTCTTTGAAAAATTCGATTGACTAAATCAAAAACAACTTTTGCTCGCGCCCAATATTCCTATGATCCTCATACAATATTACCTTTTCTATCTCTTTCGAATCTTTTATCTATCGCGCAATGCTTTTGAATTTTTCATGTTGCTTACTCATCCTTATTGCTTGATCCCAAAACAAAGGGCCCAATAAGCCCTGACCACAATTGTTGACTCGCCTTGATTCAACCTTCCACTTCTTTACCAAGAACTTCTTCAAACAAAGGTACTAACTTTTGTACAATATGTAGTTCTTTCTAGAGGAAATTTTCATATTATTCCAAGTGGTCTTGCCACTTTTGGACCAAAATAGATGCACCCGCAAGAAATTATTGCGCTACAGCAACATCGGGATCTTGAGGTTTGGTGGAAATAAGAGTATCCCATTATTTATCTTCCATGGAATTCACTTGATGCATCTGAACATATGCAGTCTGGACTACAAGATTGAACTCCCATATCTCTTTCTTGGAAGTTTGTGTGGCTTCAAACAATGCATCAAGTCAATTATCATCTTCTTGAATCTCTCGAAATTTAGCTTGCTACACAATGGGATTTTTTATGACTTGTGCCTCCACGTTCATCTTCAATATTTGAACTCTCAATTCTTCAATGGGCTTGTTCCTTCGCTCGAGCAGTCCAATCCAATCATTGATCATAGTGAAAATATGGTTTCACTCTCCAGCTTTTCTATGAAGGGAAGACCAAACAAAATCCCCTTCTAAAACCACTTACGTAATTTTCTCCACCATAGCCTTGGGTTTCTCCTGTTCTATCAGTTTATTTGCATCCATTTTTTGTTGTAGGTTTTCTTTCTTTTCATCCAAATAGGACCATGCATATGCAAGGATTTTGACACGTTGTGCTAGCACAACAGGAGTAATATCATCTGGTAATTGAGGGCCATCCTGTTGAATCATAGGCCAAACTTCAACGAACTTCCCAGAGAAAACATTTATCTCTGATTGAACCTACACACACAAGGTGTATGCTTGCTCTCAATCCTATGATATTTCCTCTAACTCATGCCTCAAATGTTGGCTCTGTTGCATTAATCATTCATTGGTCTATTCTATAGAAGAAATGTGTCGCTCTATCTGGGCAACATAATCTCTTAGGACATTCAGCAGTTGTGGTGTTGGCCAAGCCACAAAATATTCATTATTGATAGAATGATCTACATGTAGCCTTGAGGTATGTGGTTGGCCACTTTCAATTGACCTCTCAAATAATATATGGGTATTGACACCATCAGTACCTGGAGAGGTAGATTGAAAGCTATGAGAAAGTATCTCTTGAACATCTTGAGGAAGCAAGGAAACAACCCTTGTTTTCTCTAAACATAGTTGGGGGATTTTGCAACAATGTTGAGGGTCCTGAATGAGTGGCTCAAACCTCTCACAGATAGAAATGGTGCTCTATTCAGATGTGATTTCTTTATGGATTTCCATGGAAACTTGCAGAGGATCTAGCAGGGATTGAGATACCTCTTTTGCAGATTTATGTATCTCATGATTAAGGACATTCATTAACGGAACAGTAAATGAGGGAAAGGGAATGATAGTAGAATTTTTTTCTGATATGGTCATGGGTTCAACAGACTCACGCTCATCCATTCTAGTATCGATATGAATAGGGGACAATGGAGTGATGGAAGGAATGTCTACAATAGAAAGGAAATTGACGACTAAGTTCTTCAATAATGGGGGTAGACGGAGTTTCAGATACAATGATGACATGATCATATATGATGGTGATAATGGGGATAGTGGATGTCATAAAGGTACAAATAATTGTTTGTGGTGGAATTGAGGCAATAGGAATGTCATCGGTAACAATGGGGAGACTAGCAGATGGAAACGGTTAATCGGTACAAACTTTCTTAGAGGGAACCGAAAAAGAAGCTTCAAAGGATTCCTTGAAATCCTTACATGTGAATACAATGCTGTCAGGAATGGATGAAAGTTGAAACAACTATGGAATTGAACTTGGCCTGGATTCTTCCTCCTCTCCTGACTCTGACTCTGAAGGTGTAAGTTATCACTTGATCGTGCCACTAGAACTAGGAACATCTACAATGGTTGGATCTTCCCACTGTGAAATCGAGGACAACTGATAAGACACCCCCGAGGATTTTTGGATCTTATTCACACCAATCCATGAACAAAACTCCTTGTCCAATGTTTTTGCATCAAGGTAATATGTCAGCGGGGGAGTGTGAAACTTCTCAGCATCTGCAGCAAGCATTCGAACAAAGGTGTGATCCCTATTCATCCCGAACCAGCTTTTTATTGTGTGCCTCTTCAACATATCTTGTGGGATCCACATGTGTTGTGTGGAATTAATCAAGTCATTATACCAGTGTAGGAAAGCAACATTGTTGAATGATACATTGGCATTATCAATTCTTTCTTTCCAAGGCTCAAACTGCATAGTTGTTATTTGATTTGGGGTTAATGATAACTCCTTCTCTTATAGCATCCTCCACATCCACATTCCAAAGGAAACCAAAAGGTACCTATAAATGAAATACCCTCATCGCTCATGCATATCGGTCATTAGGAATTCACACAAATTTAGTTATGCTCCCTGTGCACAGAAATCCACCACGGAAAGAGCGTCTAGTGTGCATTCTTCTTTAGAGTAGGTCTTCATCACCTTTATTGCAATAAGATAGCAGGTGCAACGGACTTTCTCATGAGTGATTGGCTCAATAAGAGCTTTACAACCTCCACTTTTGGTGCCTAATTTATCATACAAGTTGATCTCACCCTTCTTCCTACCTTGCTTCCCTAAATCTTGGAATCCTTTGGTAACATCTTCTCCTTCCATATAAAAACCCGTCTACCAATGGATATCAATTACATTGATAGAATACTCTTTGTCCATCCATAGAGAGTCGTTGTGCACCCGTCTGATAATAAATTTAGTACACCATGAAAATTCCCCCATTGTGTCGAAGAATGGTAAATCTCACATATTCATCAAAGTAGACTCCCTAAGTGACACATATGGAGTTTTCCATTGCCACTGCAACTCTCCAAAAGGCATGGCCAAATAGTCCATGTAGGTGTTGAATTTCATTAGGGGAAACAAGTCCCCATCTAATAAATTGATGGCAATGAGCCGAGTCTACTCAAATTTTCCTTGCAAATATCCCAAAATATCTACTCATGGAACATGGATATCCGTTGGAACAACAATCTTTGGAACCGCACCCCGAGTAGTTGTAGTGCAACCTGTGGCTATAGTAGAGCATTGGTACACAAAGAGAATCAGAGGACGAGAACACAGATGCATACTCACAAAAATTTCACTCGACTCCAGAGATGAGTATTTAGACAAATAAATAAAACAAAATGACTTGGACAAAGGAAACCATTGAATTATAGACAGTTGCGAGGAGGTGACACGGGACAAGCATTAAATTTTCATTAAAGGGGAACCACATAGCTAACTCAACATTAACAACAAACATGACTAATAGGCATGGTGAAATACAATTAGAGATTTATGAAATAAAGGGAACAAGTACCAACACATATTTGACATGACATGACACACATGAAAATAACTAACTGGCCAGCGGCTAACCAGAAAAGTACCAGTGAACTTTGAAACATAAACAACTTTTGTTGACATGGACAGGATAGTGACAGAAAGGTACTAACTACATTTAACTAACAATGTGAAATCATCACTATAGTGACTAAAAAATTGGAAATTACTAAATTCATAAAAGATGTGGCATAGACTCCTCGACCGCAATGATATGACCTGAACTAGACAAACTGACAATGACAACAAGACTCTAGGGGTGAGTGACAATTTGACATGTCAATGCTTTATTGGAAAAAAGGGAAAACAATAAAACAAAATGGAAACCTTCCTACTATATTCAATCCCTATGACAAGAATGAGGAAAGAATTTCTTCAACAAGCATAGATATAGGACTTCGGGCATGCACCATTCACCCATTATGAATGAAGAGCACCATCTAGTTGTGCTAGTTGAGCAACTCCTGACTCCTTAATTTTTGTAACTATAAAGGGTCCAAGCCAATGCATCTATAGCTTCGCTAGATGTTTCTGGTACTTACTGTCATAAACAAATACCCGGTCACCTTGATCAAAAGTCTTGGCCTTAATGTACCTGTCATGGAAATATTTCTATCTAGCCTTCTACATAGTTTGATGAAAATATGCTAAAAAATTGGCTTCCTTAACTTCCAGCAATTTTGCAACCCATTCCACAACAGACTCATCATCCTTCATTTGATTAACTTGTGCAATGTACAGACTTGGAGTGATGAACTCAGCTGACACTATTTATTCTCTCCCATATACTATTTGAAAAGGGGTATACTTGTGTTGTTTCTTCATAGTGGTTCTATATTCCCAAAGAACAACATAAACTCTCTCATCCCATTCATCCCAATTAGCACAACATACTTTAGTCAATCCCTTCTACAAAATCTTATTGAATGCTTCCACCATACCACTGGCTTGTGGATGATAAGGATTCATTTTGTGATGCTGAATAAAAAATTATCGAGTATGGGTAGCAATTGCCTCACTGATGAAATGGGATCCTTGGTCATTGGTTAAGCTTCTAGGGAACCTGAATCGAGTATTAAGGTTCTCAAAAATGAACCTTGTTGTTGTGTTTGTAGAGAAATCCCTAACATGTTCTGCTTTATCCCAGGGAGTTAGATAATATGTTGTAGTGATAATATATCTTGCCTTCGAATGTTTTGTTAGAGGAGTAATAGTTATGATGAAGTTAACAACTCACTTCTCAAAGGCATGTAGTTCTTGAATAGGATGTAATGGAAACTCATCCATGTGCAATGGCTTACCAACCCTCTTAAAGACATCACATGCTCTAGCATAATTTTTCAGCATATTTTGAACATTGTAGGCCACCATAATCCTACTTGAACTAATTTTCGTGTGGTCACCTTCCCTCCTACTTGACCTCCCGTAAATCCACTGTGACACTCGCACAAGATTCCATGTCTTTCATGGTCAATTACACACCTAATAATTCTATCCAATCCCAACTTGTATAGTTGACCTGCAATCAATTAGTAGTCTATTGCACGAACCATTAAATGCCTCATATGTGTTGCAAAATAACCGTCGGAGAAGACACCGGTGCTCAAGAATAAGGAAATAACAGAGATAGTATGGGACAACTTCAATCTTAAATAAATCTTCATCTGGGAGTTGGTCGTCTACAACTCCACCAGTTTCTGTTGACTTTAACCAAGATAAGTGCTCAAGGCCAACATTCATCTTTCTGAGCTTGACAACAACTTCAAAAGAGAATTTTCGGAACAACAAGAGCCAGCTATAAATCCTTCCTTATAACACAAGCTTGTCAACCAAATATTTCAAAGTTGAATGATCAATGAAGAACTTAAAATGGCCTCCCAAAAGGTAATGTATGAACTTCTGCAGAGCATATACCATGTCTAACCCCTCCCTTTCTGTGGTGGTGTAGTTGCACTCGGTCTGTGACTGTTTTCTATTGGAGAAATAAATAGGATTATCTAGATTTCCTTCACCAAGTTGCGCAAGAACAACACCCAAAGTAGTGTTAGAAGCATCAATGTGAACATGGAATTCAACCTTCCAGTTAGGATATGTCAGAATAGGATCAATACTACTTAACTTCTCTTTCGGGATGTTAAAAGCTCTATCATGTTCAGGTGTTTAGTGAAAAAATCCAGCTTTCTTCAACAACTTTTCCAGTGGGGAAGTTATACTTACGTAATTCCTGATCAACCTATGATAATATCAAGTATGACCCAAAGTGGATCACGATCACAACTACTTGGAAGTTGTAAGGGGGGGCATATTAAGAATAAGGGAAACTTTTGCAGGATCAACCAAAACTCCTTCCCTACACACAATATGTCCCAACAAATTTCCAAAAGGCACACAAAATATACACTTCTTCAAATTTAATGAAATTTGTAACTCTCTGTAAAGGTCAAAAAATAGTTGAAGTAAGCCTATGTGTTCCTTCAACAAGTTTTGCATGGTCTATTAATCTGTGTAAACTTCGAGAAACTTATGGAATATAAAGTCACAGAAGGAAGCAATAACAATCCTAGAAAACACAACAAGAGCATTCTTAATCCCAAAGGGCATAACATTATAAGCAAACGAACCCCACTCAGTAGTAAAGGTAGTCTTCATTTTATCTTCTTCTGCAATCCTGACTTGATGATATCCTAAAAATCCATCAGTGAAGGAATATGCTTCATTTCCAGCCACCTGATCAAGTACTTCATCACTGATTGGAGTAGGAAAAGGATCATGCACACACACTGAGTTAAAACTTCGATAGTTCACACAAAATCTTATGTCTTCGGTGCCTTTCTTGTTCTGTATGAAAATTGGACTGATCCACTCACCTTCGTCCACATGTAAAATTAATCCAGATGCAAGCATTGTGTCAATTTCCTTCTTAACCTTTTTCTTTTAATCTAGGGTTCAAGCGATACAATCTGTGTTTGACTGGTTTAGCATCACGATTCAACTCTATTTTCATCTCTCCCAAGTCTCCTTTATTTCCTTTAATTTTTAAAAATATCTTAGGGAATGAATCCTCATACTCTTGTAACAGAGATTGAATCTCTATCATAATCTGTTCATTCCAGTAGTCTCCTATAGAAGCCAACTTAGGATGATCCTCACTCCCAATATTCATCTTCCACAACTTTAGAGGCTAAGTATATGAACTATTGGCATTACCTGATAGAGTCTCTTTAACTTCTCTTGTTCCCACAGATTCTTTCAAGGTCATATTTCTAATCCCCTCCAAGTCTTTGGGATATTTTTCAATCTTGTTGCAAGCCATAGGTATTCTTGTAAGATATGGATAAAAAATATACTAAGGAAAATATTCATGCTCATGACATATTGTAGGGGAATAATTGGGCTTGAATTCATTAGTAAAGAACATTTTCTTGATTTGTTGAAGTACTACTATAATTTCATAAGACTTACAAGAAAAGGAGAAATCATGACAAACTTTATCTTGTAGTACCTTCCAGAATGCAATCTGTCTCCTGGTCTTCCCGTGCACATACCAGGATTTCATAATTGTTCCTAGAGAATAGAAGAAATGATGTACCCAAAACTGATATGGTAGTTGCACAACTTCCCATACTTTGATACAATACTCAATATGCTCAATTATATCAGATAAACCATCATATGTCTCCAAAGTTAATATCTCACTCTTCATCTTCCAATATTTACTTGATTTTCTGACTTGCGATGGAGGAATAAAGCAGTGTTGTATGGCAAGCTTAACCTTATCCCAAGAAGAAAGAGTTCCTTTATGGGTAGCCCACCATCTAGCTTGGGAAGATCTCAAAGCTATATCAAGTGCTGAAATTATTTGTTTTGTCGAAACATTATCCTCCATATAGATGAGAAAACTATGTAGATATCAGGTTCCATCATATGTCGGATAATCACATATTTCAGCCCCAATCCACCTCACTAAGTGGATATTTGAGCAACGTATTGAAAATTTATCATACCGCCCTTACTACCAATTATTAAATGTTTATTTAGAATCCTCATCCATATATTGAACACTCCTCCAACTCAATGATCCATCTATAGTGGGGTTAATATAATCAACTTGTTTTCCTGTGGTCATATTATACAACTGATCAAGGACACCTTAATCCATATTATCATATGTAGGTTCAGTATACCGTGGGCCTTGGTATGGATCTAAACGCTAAGTAGCATTCATACCATCATACTCAAAAGTCATAGTTTTCTTTTAGAGATCAGTGACAACATAGTTTTCATAAGCCCAATCAATGCCTAACAGAGATGGATATGGATCCTTTTCCCCCATTATTTCAATAACTTCAGAATCAGCTACTATTTTGACACCATCCAGGTCTACTTATACATTTTGTAGCCTTTCTATTAGAAAAATGTAGTACTGATTCGCCATCCTCAAATTAATAGGAGAATAGACTAACTTGGGTTTTCCCATTGCTTCCCAAGTCTTCTTTGGAAATATGTTGGCATTAGATCCCAAGTCCAACATAACATCCTTGATCTCATAATAATTTATTTGGGCATTCCATCTAAATTCTCTTCCAGTCCTCCTCTTTTTTCTTTGCACCCTACTTACTTTCCTTTCTAGAAGGTTAGCATCAATAAACCCTTTTAGATTTCCTTCATCTCCCAAGGCCACTTTAATTTTATTTCACAACTTCATAGTAAGTTCTTCATCATTTAATATATAATAAAATAACTAAAACCAAATATCAACAACTTTATAAGACTTACATGAAGACTCCAATTGAGTAGATGACTCTCTGGAGATCCTTGGATGATGAGGATTTAAATTGAAACTTGTTTCCACAAATTCATGTGTTGATGGACTAGGAATTTATCTAAACATATCTAGTGCATTTCTGAAGAATTATTTTTTCTGTGCCGGATCATACTTAGCATTATCTGGCATAGCCTTCTGAATCTTGATTTGATGAGGACTCTTTGCATCAGCACCTGTCTTTTCTCCCCCCCTAGTGATAATATTAATACTAGATCCACTCCCTTCAACTACAGTCCTTGATTCAAAATTGATCAAATTGGATTCTCTTTGTCTAACATGATCTTCCCATTTATAAATCAAATCAAGACAAGATTCAGTAGCATGAGTATTATTCCTTCAGTGTGAACACTAAGGTATTCTTGGAAGTGAACAATCTCATGCAATATGCCCTTGCTCATTGCAATTGTAACAATGAACTAGTCCTCTTCCGCCAGTTCGTCCACCTCTATATCCACCTCCTCATTTGTGACCTCCTCCAAATCCTTGAGGTCCTTCATTCATTTTGAATGCAGGTCATCCAATCTATATGAAAGTGCATATAAAGTGTGAAATCGATTAGTAGTATGAGAAGGTGAACCATAGAACTCATAATACATTGTATTCAGAGCAGGTGTATATTTCTGCAAAATGGGGCAATGTCGTGGAGAATGGTTATGATTCCTACAAATATCACAATGTTAATTAGTTTGGACTCCCTGATTATTCAGAAAGGATTAAGATTGAACATGACCATGGAATGGTGTTGTAGTAGCAACCTGCGCAAATCCTCTTGACATGCCCACTGGAAAATATGTCATTGGATTACTAGAGGGCCCTGCACCTCTCAGTCTCGGACATTTAGTCATCAACTGGCCTGTTGTGTAACATCATGTACACCAAACTTACGATCAACCTGCCTTAGGAAGGGTCAACTCTTGGATTTTTTTAGTCAATGCAGATATTTGACCTTGTAGTTGTGTAATACTAACATCTCCAGGAGGTCTAATAACTCTTAAGCTCCCTGGATGACCTGCCATAGCTTCAATATTCATAGCTTTCTCCAATGATTCTACTAAAGTGGTTATTCTTTGTTATGTCAAAGGGATGTCGGTAAAAGGTAGTAACCCTTGAATGAACCGCTCCCTTTGTTGATCTTCATGAATAGGGTTTTCCATCTTCCCTATCACATCTTTAAACCTCTTATTATATTCCCATGCAAACTCACCATCTCTTTGTTTTATGTCCCACAAATCTGAAAGTGCTTGTTGCTTTGATTATGGTAACCAGAAATTTGTAATAAACCTCTAGCTCACTTGAACAAGAGTGAAGGGTTGACCTTGAATCCCTAGATCAATAGTCTTCATGTTCCATTTGATTGACCCCTCAAAGTGGTCTGAAACACAACCAACTTATTTGCATCTGGAGTCCCTCAAGACCTCCAAATGGCCTCACATATAAACCAATGTTGCTCAACATCCTCATACCCCTTTCCCAAAAACTCAGGGTATCGGGTAAGGAATCCTACAGTTTGTGTTTCCATTAATGAACTTGTATAGCCTAATAAAATGAACCCATGATATCCTCGTTGTGATATGACAGTAGGATTGACCACACTTCCACTACTACTACTACCCAATAAACTTGTAGAACTCAAAGAACTAGGAATAACAGAAACTATAGAAGGATTTATTGTAGAAATTACCATATTTGTTGATAGCGTTGGGGGAATAGTTGCTTCATGGCTAGTTCATTTACCTATGGAACATATTTATTTGATCCGAGGGGTCTTGTTCTCCTACAATGTTGTATTTATTTCCTTATGCGAACCAGTATCTTCTAGAGTTACAGGTTATGATTCTCCCCCAAATCCCTTTGAGGTCTAAGATGACTCTTCTTCTTCAATGGTGGCATCTAACATTAATCCTTCATATACCTTCTCTAAACACTCTTCCTCTTGTTTGCTACCTCTATAATATTCACCTCTTGCACCCCTTCTTTCTTTCAACCATTGACTGACCAATCTTTCTCATCTCTGAAAATTCCACAACTCTTCATACTTTTCTCTATCACCACCATATGATTTGATCTCTTTCCACAACTGATCGGTCTAATTCATCATTGTATTCATCTATTTACGCCACCATTTTTAAACAATGTAAATCCTCCTTAGAGCATGTTCGTCTCTTTCACTCTTATCTTGTCATCCCCCCATATCTCAAAGAAAAATTCTCGGTATCTTAACTCATGAACCCTCCCATAAATCACCTTCCCCCAAGCGTAGGGGTTTAAGTTACCATGTTACCTGAAGAAATAGGTGACTTTATTTCTTCTACCAAGAGGACCTTGTTCCACAAAGATATTTCTCTCAACAATATTCCTATGGCTCCCTCTATGAATACAACTTTTTCTTTTGAAGAGGCTTGATGATTCTCTGCAGCGAACTCGATAATATAACCCTCCAAAGTAGTATGCACCTAGAATTCTACAGCTCACAATATTTGATGATCTATCCGGTGAAGAAACACTAGACTCTCAACAATCTAGTTATATCTCTTTTTTATTCAACCTTTGTATTTTGGGGCTTCTTGTAGCTTATCTAACCACTGAAATAACTCTTTAGGGAATTTAACCCAGAAGATCTCATATTGGTCACTAGTAGGCTCCGAATAGAAAATAATATCCTTCACAACCCTAAAATTATCATGTTGCAACTCGACCGCCTACCTTATGAATGCATCACACTTCCTTTCCCACCATTTTTTAACATCAAACATGTATAGCTGATGAGGAATCCTCTAAAATTGATCTTTTAAATACTATGGTTAAGTTTATGCATGAGTTATTTTACCATTCGAAAATTGAAGAGAAGAAGGAGTTTTAATGAAAGAATGTCACATCCATCATAAATAATACAGAACATAAAGTAAAAATTAATATCAGCAAACAATAATGTCAAGATTGTTAACGGATTTCGGCAAGGTTGCCTACATCTTCGGTCCTTTGTCTCAGTGGGGGAGGCTTTATTATTAATATCCAATGCTTCAAAATTACATCATAAATGCATCAAATGGATTACAAATTGGTTTTTATGTGTTCTTCTCGACCTCAAGAATCCAACACAACTGACGGCACTGAAAAAGGTTGAACGTAGCTCCCGAAATGGCCTCCAAAGTTCGCTTCCTCAATGGCTTCCTTGCATAAAAATGGATTGGACCTCAAAGTTCTTCAACATTTCTCCTGTTTTGAACCTCACATACATGGAAAATAGTCTTGGTTAAGTATATTTTGAGTTGGGGGTCGAAATCCCAACTTCCCCCCTCTTTATGGGCTCTTTTTGGGCTCAAATCCCATTTTCTAGGAAAAAAATCCACTAAAATCAAGCCCATATTTGGTAAACTCCTCCAAATTTGGCCAAATCCACCAAATTTATCACAACTAGCACAGCCCCCAAATCCTTGGCTCCTGGTCATATGGCGCCCCTTGTGACCAAGGCCCTAAAATTTCAACCTAGCCCATATTGGGAAAATTCGGGTTGCCATGTGGCACCCTCTGATTGGGCCATGTGTCACCCCCTGATTGCCTCAAGACACATCAGCATGCCCATTCATTCACTATGTCATCCTTCCTAGTCATCTTCCATGTCATCATCTATATTTCCACGTCATCCTGCCCAATCAGTTGCCACGTTAGCATATGTACTTCCACGTCAGCCTGCCCAGTCAGTTGCCATGTCAGCATATATATTGCCACATGTCTTGTTGTCATTGGCCCATGTCACATTTGTACCACCTTTCATCTTCGTACAGTGCCACGTATCACCTCCGTATAGTGCCATGTGTCACTTCCTACATTGCCACGTGTCAATTTTTTAGTGGTCCAAATCACCCCTGAAAATGCCAAAATTGATTGACACATGGCATGTCCTAGTGCTGCCACGTGTCATGTTGACATCACCATGATGTACTGCTGACATCATCTTCCACGTCAGATGTACGGCCTTTGACCAGTTGACTTTGATCTTTGACTTTTTGCCTGTTTGGGAAAAAGTTCAAAATGCGATAACTTTCGTGTACGGTGTCCATTTTCAAAAAAAAAAAAAAAAACATATTGTCAGAATCGTCACAATGAGACCTACGCAATGGCGTTGGTTTTGTCGTATTTCAAGAACTTTGATTTTTAGGCCTTTCTGAATCCATTTGGATCATTCCTCCCCACTAAGACCTTTTGATCCTCCAAAAGGGTATTAACCAGTCATCACGTGCAGGATAGGCCTCCCCACTTTTTCTTTGTCTTTAAACTTTGTCCTGTGCACCTGTCGCATCATAATCAATTGCATAATAACCATGACAATTGAAAGCATATTGTTGGCCATTTGAACTCGTTCACATCTTATTGAATCCACTACCATCCATGTAGAAAACATTAGCAGCGATAATATCATAAATATGACTAAAAATGAACGAATATGTTTGACTAGCTTGCACAACATTAACTTATCTTGAAGCAAAGTATGATTGAACTCCCATCCTACAACCATCTCATGTTCATGCTTAAGATCAACTTCTTTGTTTGGCACCATTATAGGTGTATTGCTTTCATAAGCTTCCCTCTTTAATTGTTTCATTGTTAGAAGAGATTGATTTTCTTTTATATGATGAGCACGTACAACATATTGTGTCCCTTCTTTAGTTAAGTGATGTTGATTATTATCCCTGTAGAAGATTGCTTTGTGATCATATAAATAAGGGCTACCTAAGACCATTCCACATGTTTCTAGCAGCACCACATCACATATTACTTCATCCACATAGTTAGATGTAATTGCAAATTGTATGATACATTGATTTGTTATGGGAAATTTATGATATTTGCTTATCCAATTTAGTGAATAGGGTTTTTGATGCATCTTAGTGTTTAATCCCAATTTCTTAACCACTTCTTCTGAAATTAAGTTAGATTGAGATATGTTATCTATCAATGTATCGATCTTAATATGTTTTCATAATGGCCCTTATATGAAACAATTTACTTCTAGAATCAAAATCATCACCAATTTTACATGTCAAACCAACTATTGTAATCTTAGACTCATCACCTGAATATAATCCCAAGTATGTTAGTTGTGTTGTTGTTGCAAATTTTTGCCTCCCTTTCCTCTCTTTGAACCACTTTGGTTTCTTCTTTGGGTGCAATTGTCATCAATGCTCATGATCTTGCCCTTCTTTCTTGCAATGCTGGCAAGAGAGCTTCTCTTCCTTCATTTTCATTGAATTTGCTTTCTTCCCATTCCCTTTTCCTTTTCCATCCTTCTTTGAAGATCATTCCCCTAATACACTAACTCCAGTTTTTCATGTTTCAATATATGTTGCTTGAACAGAAACCTCATCAAGATTATTAGGTCCAAACATAAATACAGTATTACGAATATAAGCAGGCAAACCTCCTATATAATTCATAAGAGTTTCTTGTGTAGTCAATGGAACATATAACATCAAAGCCATCTTACAAAATTCATCTATATATTCCTGCACCAACTGTCCTTTCCTTAACTTAAGACTTTTCCATTCAATTAAAGCCTTTTCCTTATATCCCAATGGATAGAATTGTTTTCTAAGTGCAGAAATAAAATCATACCATGATGGAAAAATCTTACCAACTTGTCGAGTTCCATGTTGCATCTTACTTTCCCACCAGATGAGAGTTGTGTCTTCAAGACGAAGCGATGCCAATCTGATTTTGGTTGCATCATCTTTGATTTTCTGCACATTACAATATACATCCATCTTTCTAACCCAGTTATCAAGTTTCTCAGCATTAACTTCGCCATCATACATAGGTAAAACAAATTTTACATCAAGTTTAAGTAATGGCATATCATGCTTATGTTTATGAGAATGTTTTCTTGAAGAAGTAATATCTGAACTTTTACTTGAAGAAGAAGAAGATGATGGATATGAAGGAGGTGAAGGAGGAGGAGGTTTAGGAGGGTCCTCTCCTTCTTCTCTTTTGGCTTGCTTTGAATATTCTCCTTTAAAATTTCTCTTTCGTTCCAAGTAATCATCATACAACACTTTTACCATCTCTGACATGGTGAAGAAAGTCTTTTGAAACTCTCTTTCATTTTGAGAAAGTCCTTCTTCTGATGCCATCTTCTCACTTTGAGATGTCCTCTTTCTTGATCCAATCTCAGGATCTCCTTCTACAATATCTCCTTCACCATGAGTTAGATTTTCCATGGTAATCATGCAAACTCAAACAACCAACTTTCAACCTGCTCTGGTACCACTTGATCCGAAATTGATCTTTTAAAAACTATGGTTAAGTTTATGCATGAGTTATTTTACCATTCGGAAATTGAAGAGAATAAGGAGTTTTAATGAAAGAATGGTGCAGCCATCATAAAGAATACAAAAAAAAAATTAAACATTAATATCAGCAAACCATAACACCAGGATTGTTAACGGAGTTCGACAAGGTTGTCTACATCTTTGGGCCTTTATCTAAGTGGGGGAGGATTTCTTATTAATATTCAATGCTTCAAAAGTACATCATAAATGCATAAAATGCATTAAAAACTGGTTTGGTTGTGTTCTTCTTGAACTCAATAATCCAACACAACTGACGGCACTGAAAAAGGTTGAGTGTAGCTCCCAGAAATAGCCTCCAAAGTTCGCTTCCTCAATGGCTTCCCTACATAAAAATGGCTAGGACCTCACAATTCTTCAGCATTTCTCCTGTTCTGAACCTCCTTTCCATGGAAAATAGGCTTGGTTAAGTATATTTTGAGTTAGGGGTTGAAATCCCAACTTCCCCCCTCTTTTTGGGCTCTTTTTAGGCTCAGATCCCATTTTCTAGGTAAAAATCCACTAAAATCATGCCCAGATTTGGTAAAATCCTCCAACTTTGGCCAAATCCACCAGATTTAGCACAACTAGCATAGTCTCCAAATCCTGGGCTCCTATTCATATGGTGCCCCTTGTGACCAGGGCCCTAAAATTTCAACCTAACCCACATTGGGTAAATTCGGGTTGCCACGTGGCACCCTCTGATTGGGCCACGTGTCACCCCCTTTATTGTCCTGAGCCACGTCAACCTACCCAGTCAATCACCATGTCAACCTTCCCAATCAATCACCACATTAGCATCCATACTACCACGTCACCATCCATACTACCACATCATCATGCCCAGTCAACTGCCACGTCACCATCTGTACTGCCACGTCAGCCTTCCGTACTTCCACATGTCTTGTATTCACTGGCCCAGGTCACGTTCATACCTCCATGTGTCACCTCCGTAGAGTTCCATGTATCACCTTCTTATAGTGCCACGTGTCACTTTCGTATAGTGCCACATGTCAATTTTTTAGTGGTCCAAATCACCCATGAAAATGCAAAAACTGACTGATACGTGGCACGTCATGGTGGTGCCACGTTTCATGATGATGTCAGCATGATGTATTTTTTAATTCATCTTCCACGTCAGTTGTACGGACTTTTACCAATTGACTTTGACCTTTGACTTTTTGCCTATTTGGGAAAAAGTTCATAACGCGATAACTTCCGCATACGGTGTCCATTTTTGGAAAAAAAAACATATTGTCAGAATCGGTACGACGAGCCCTATGCGATGGCACTGGTTTTTTTCGATTCTGAGAAATTTTACTTTTATGCGTTTTTGGATCCAATTTGGATCATTCTCCCTCTAAAGATCTGTCCCAGCAACGGAACCATTGTTGGCACAAAATCGAGACCAAGGTTCTCAGTAGTTTCCAACAAAAAGTATTGTTGTAGTCTAGGAATGCTAGCATATTCAACCTTCCAAAATGGAAGGAGGTCTCACCCGAATCATGGTCGAGACTTGTATGAGGAAGGGAATTATAGAAAATACAACATCAGATCTATTTCTACAATACTCAGATCCATAGTTTAACCATAGGAATCAAGTTGCGACAACATTCAAATAACACCAAGAAAGAAATAAGAAAATATATAATAGAACTACAAATCCATTCATAACACAATAGATAACCATCAAACAAATTTTTAGGGCCCCGAATCACATCATTTTATTAGCAGCAGCAGTACAAAAGACTTCATACACCATGGATCTAATATATTGTCCTTCAAAATACATAGATCTTCAACACATCATCTCGCGTAGCGAGATCTAACTCCTCACGACTCATTATAGACTCAAAACTTACCACATGTGCAACAAAGGTACCGACTAAGACAACTACAATACTCAACCATGAGAATAAGGATCCAAACCATATGGACACTAGTAACAACAAAGACTGATTGACAGACTACAGTCTTAGAGATAAAACAACAATGTAACTATAGAGTGTAACCCTTTCCCTTTTCATTTCCCTTTTACTTATACATGAGAGTGTTTGAATAAATAAAAATCAACTTATACTCGCTCCCAATATCCCCTTGATCCGTGAAAGATATTACTTGTTCCGTCATTTTCGAAGCTTTCAGTTGTCACGCGATGCTTTTGACTTTTTCCCGATGCTTACTCATCCTTATCACTTGATCCAAAAACAAAGGGCCCAACATCACATAGACATATCCCTAATGGTTTCTGAGTGGGACTCTATGGCATTGGAAAAGTTTTTATAACCATATCGCTTACACCAATGGAATCTTGCATCACCTTCACTACCTCCTTCAAGCAAATTTTTTGTGTGTCTGCATCTAACTCTGGAGCATCCATTGAAGAATTCCTAATCTATTTTGGGATTGATGTACTTGCATCTGCACTAGTCTTGGTCCCACTTCTATTAATAATGTTAATAATGGTGTACGTGCATTCATCCTTATTACCTCCAAATATATGTGGTTCAATTTTCACTAATTTATCTCTATGTTGTATGTGATCATGAACTTCCCACTTTTCTATCAACATTAGTAAATCCCCAATGTTATGATATAGTTTTCTACAATGACCATCCGATGACTAACTATAAGTTTTAAACCCTTACAGTAAATAAATGCACACAAATTCTTTATAAAAATAGAAAAGAAAACATTAGCATTCACACACAGTACTCAGATATTTACCCTGGAAACCCTTAACCGGGAAAACCAACAAACCATAGAGCTACACCTCTATCTCTCATTGTATTAACTTCACCATTTACAATACAATATATATGATTAAGTGGCATCCAAAACCATAATTGTTTTACTTGGAATATATTACAACTCTAATTCCTTAACTGAAATTAGATTGCAATGCGCCGAAAAACACCAAAAACAGGCCAAAACCGGATAAAAAATAGCCCCCAAAAAATATTTGAGAGCAACAGATCAAAACGTATGGATTTGTACATGAGTGGGGGGTCAGAGGGAGGGAGAAGGAGAGGATCCCTCACCCTATTGCAATGCATACTCGTTGATTGTTAGGCTACATCCCTGAAGGGGGGCTCTTCTTTTTTATAACAGTTGATTGTTAGATGAATTCTTAACGGATTTCCATGCCTCTATTGATAAAAAAAATCCTGCTTCAAATCATTCCTTAGCTCTCCTTCTCTAGTTTATCATCTTTCATGCGACGAGATCGTGGCCTTAGATATTTATCTCACATAGGCATGTGTTATCGTAGATGGTTTTGCTTGATCACACATCAGATTCGTGGCATATATTGCACATATACATTTGGTGAATTCCTATTTATTGTGGCTTATTTATTTCTCAAAATTTAGCATGGGTTCTCGCAGGAGAATAGATCTCTTCCTCTCCACAGTGACTCGACCATCCTTTTTATACATATAAATTGGTGTACACATTGATCGATGCTCAGGATAGTTATCCAACTATTACTTTACCATGGTTTTCCATTAGATCTAGATAGCAAGATTTTGTTGGACGTGGGGGTTTTGTGTCTAGTATACCTCATCGCATTTAGAATGATATTGGTTTGGAATTCTGATGCAGGAGTATCTTTGGTTCTAGGAAATCCGCATCACCCAAAAACATTTCAATTTTGTACAAGTTAATTTAGGACAAATAAGGATGGTTGCAACTCTACTCGACAACTCGTGTTGTTACTCCTTGTTAAAAATTGATAGTGTTGCAACTCATTGCAAGTCCTATGTTGTGAATACACGCTATAGGATTAGTGTTTCAACTCCATGCTACAGGATTGGTGTTGCAACTCGTTGCAACTCCTATGTTGTGACTCCACGCTACAAGATTGATGTTGCAACTCCATGCTACAAGATTTGTGTTGGAATTTTTATGTTGGTACTCAACATGTTGAATCCAAATTCAGTCCACACATCTCATGAATATTAAGGGCCAAGTGGAAATAATTGGTGGAGGAAGAGGAAACAAAACTGAATTAGAAAATGTCTAGGCATCGAATAGTCATGACTATTCATCTTCCCAACAGAAGGGGAAACAAATCAAATAACAGAAACAACATAAAAATAAGGGGGAAGGAAGATGTCGAGGTTGATTCAAGCTAGAAGAAAGGAAGGTTCCATAAGTTTGATTTGAAGTGACTAAGAGAACCACCAAGAACGAGATCAAGAAGAGACGTTATAGTTTGTGGAAGAACAACACAATAAATATGTTCTAGTCTGGTGAGAAAATATGTATTTCTTGATTGCATTGTAATAAGAGGAATTATGAAATCAATAATAAAAGCAAGGATTCACAACATGTTTGTGTTCATGTGGTTGTAATTAAATTCTTCTATTTTAGTCTTAACAACAGTAAATGAATTGTTTGTTGTGTGTTCGAATATGAGTTTTGTTGTGCATTCTGAGAGTAGAGCATAGTCCTATAGGAGTTATAATTGCTACTGGTATGTGAGTTGCATCAAGTGGTATCAGAGCAGGTTTAGGTTCCTGAGTTGTGAGAGTAAAGTGCCCAGAGGTAAGGCATGTAAATGTTGGTCCGAGTGAGGTTTGAAAGACAACTTGTAAGGATGCCACCACAAAGATCAAGATCAACACGAGGAGGTGTGATAAATGGAGAACTCGAAGAATTAAGAAGAAGAAGAATAGAAAATTTGAGAATAAAAAAAATGGAGAAGATAAGTTAGATTTTGAATCTAAAGAAGAGGTTGAAGTTGAACAAAATGCTAAGGAAGGAGACCCAACAACATGTTTGATATCCTTCTTGAGTAACATAGGTAGCGTGAGGGTTGAAGTTTTGTGTTATGATGGTAGTTTGAAGGTTGAAACTCTTATAGATTGGATAGGAGAGCTCGAAAGATACTTCGAGTATGAGAATGTTCAAGATCCAAATCGTGTTCGTTTTTCCATTATGAAGTTAAAAGGACATGTTTCACTTTGGTGGGATATGTTGTAGAAAGATAGATTAGATCACAAATTAGAGAAGATTAAAACTTGAAAGAATATGGTTAGTAATATCCAAGAGAATTTTTTACATGTTGACTACCAGTGAAACTTGTGTAAACAAGTACAAAATCTTAGGAAGAAGGAAACATCCATGCGTGAATATATGGAATAATTCTTCAAGTTGTCACTCAGGTCAAGGATGAAAGAACCAGAGTATCAGAGTGTGGCAAGATACGTAAATGGACTAAAGTACCAGATTTAAGATAATATGAGTACACATTACTTTCAAAATGTATACGAAGCATACACAAATGCTTTGAAGGTGGAAGAAAATATTTATAGAAGAATACGACAGAAGTTATGGGGAAAAGGAACTAGAGGCATAGGCAGAGCAAGTGCTACTAAAGACAATGAGAAGTTGGATGAGGAGAACAACAGTAAGCATGCAATAGGAGGAAGAAGTGTTGGCATAGGCAGAGGTTTTGGCCATGGTAAGTATGTAATTACATGTTATAATTTTGGAGTAGAGGGTCACAAAGCATTAGAATGTCCAGAGAGGCGAAACACAACAAGAAAAATGAAGCAACGACGCAAGTCACCCAAGAAGATGAGGCAACAACTACTGGTGGGAATGTGGAAGTACTCCAACAAGAACAAGGAGAAAACATGATTTTGAGAAGAATATTACTCAAGCATGATACAAATGAAGCAACAAAACCTAAAAAAAAGAAAGAGATTGTTCAAGACTAAATGTAAAATTCGCGAAAAGTGTTGTCATATGGCCATAGATGGCGAGAGTACAGAAAATTTGGTATCCACTGAAGTAATGGGGAAATTGAAGTTGAAAGGCATTCTCCACCCCAATCCATGCCAATTTTCATGGTTGTAAAAGGGACAACATGTGACTATGATTGAACAATGTTTATTGAGCTTCCAGATTGGAAGTTTCAATGAACAAGTTTGGTGCGATGTGATAGAGATGGATGCATGTCATGTATTTCTTGGGAGACTGTGGATGTTTGACAAAAATTTATTCCATGATGGCAGATAGAATTCATATTAATTTTTCAAGGATGGTCAGCGTTATAAGTTGGTACCAATGTCAGAAAAGAATATGGAAAGTAACAACAACAAGGGGATGGACAATAGTAACAGGGAAGTTATGAACGACAGTAACAAGATTAATATTCATGAAGAAAAAGTTGAATCATGTTATATTATTCTAAGGATTTTTTGAGAGAGCAAAAACATAGTGGTTGTTGTTTGGATATAATGCCAAAAAGGATTCAAGCGACAGAGAAAAAGAATTTTATATCAGTCGAGATTCAACACTTGTTGAAATAATTTAAGGAAATTGTAGCAGAGGGTTTACCAACGGGATTACCTCCATTGAGAACCGTATCACACCAAATCGACCTGATACAAAGGTCGAGTTTTCCAAATAAATCACCTTACCGAATGACTCTAGCAGAGATCAAAGAGGTAAATATACAAGTATATGAGTTACTTTACAGAGGGTTAATTTGATAAAGTTTGAGTCTTTGTGTAGTACCAGTAGTTTTGACACAAAAAAACAATGGTGAATGGTGGATGTGTACAGATTCACAAGATATTAATAAAATTTCCTTTAGGTACAAGCTTCCTTCACCGAGAATGGATGATCTCATGGATTGTTCGAGTGGCATTGAGTACTTCATGAAGAGTGGTTATCATAAAATCCGGATAAGGGAAGGTGACGAATGGAAGATAGTGTTCAAGATAAAATATGGGTTGTTCGAGTGGTTAGTTATGCCCTTCAGTTTAACTAATGCACCTAGCATGTTCATGAGGATGATGAACGAAGTTCTAAAACCATTTTTGGGAAAACAAATTGTCGTATATTTAGATGACATTCTGATTTTTCAGTAGGAGCAAAGAGGAACATCTGGAGCACGTGAAGAAGGTGTTGCAACAATTGAAGGAGGAGTCATTGCTGATAAATTTGAAGAATTTTATGTTTTTACAAAAGGAGCTTGTATACTTGGGTTTTGTGGTTTCCAAAGAAGGTTTAAATATGGATCCCAAGAAGGTAAAAAACATATTGGATTGGAAAACAACTAAATGCACTTTTGACATGTGGAGTTTCCATGGACTGACGAGTTTCTATAAGAATTTCATTCGAAATTTCAGTCAGATTTGTGCGCTTCTTACTAAATGCATGAAGATCAAAGGCACATTTCAGTGGGAAAAAAAGTAATAAGATCATTTGAATATTTGAAAAGAAAGGTGATAGAACAACCAGTATTGGCACTTCCATATTTCAATAAGGTATTTCAAGTAGATTGTGATGCAAGTGGGATAGAAATTGGAGCAGTTATGAGCCAAGAGGGTAGACCGATACCCTTTTTCAGTGAAAAGTTGAATGAAACGAGGAAGAAATACTATGTTTATGATCAATAATTTTATACTATCATTCAAGCCTTGAAAAAGTGGCGACATTACCTGCTTCCAAAAGAGTTTGTTTTATTTACTGACCACAAGGCATTGTAGTACATTAACAACCAAGGTAAATTGAATTAGAAACATTCTAAATGGGTAGAATTTTTACAAAGTTATACGTTTGTTTTGAAACACGGGTCAGGGAAGTCAAACAAGGTTTTTGATGCATTGAGTCGGAGGACAGTATTGCTAAACACCATGTCAGTTGTAGTGGTAAGTTTGGAATGTACGAAATGGTTATATGAAGAGGATGTAGATTTTGGAGAGGCTTGGAAGAAATGTAGAGAACCGTGGAGTATGGACCGAACATCATTCTTAGAGTACCACATTCAAGAAGGCTTCCTGTTTAAGAACCAACGGTTATGTGTTCCACAAAGTTCAATATGGTTGAACCTCATTAGAGAGTTACATAATGGAGATTTAGGAGGACATTGTGGCATGGAAAAAACCACATGATTGATGAAAGAACGATACTTTTGGTCCAGCATCAACAAAGATGTTAGGAAATTTGTTGAGTGTTGTAGATTTTGTCAATTAGCTAAGGGTAGAAGTCAAAATACAAGACTTTACACTCCATTGTCGGTACCTGAAAAACCATGGGAAGATGTAAGCATGGATTTTGTTGTGGGACTGCCTATAACACAAAGGAAGTATGATTATGTGATGGTAGTAGTAGATCAATTTTCAAAAATGGCACATTTTGTAGCATGTAAGAAGAAAAGTGATGTTAGCGAAGTGGTTGCCTTGTTTTTCAGAGAAGTGGTACAGTTACATGGACTAACGAGGAGTATTACTTCAGAAAGAAACATGATATTTCTTGTTTAATTTTTTAGGACACTTTGGAAAAGGTTGGGTTCTAAGTTGTTATACAGTTTGACCTATCATCCCCAAACAGATGGGTAGACCGAGGTAGTGAACCAAAGTTTAGGAAACTTATTGAGAATTTTGAGTGGCAAAAACCCTAGACAGTGAGATTCAGTTTTGGCACAAGCTGAATCCGCTTACAACGATTCAATGAATGGATCGACTGGGAAGATCCCATTCCAAATTGTTTATGGCAGGTCACCTAAAGGGGTGGAAGATTTGGTTGATTTATCAGATCTAGGATATAAAAGGAGTGTTGATGCCAATGATTTTGCAGACATTGTGTAGGAATTGCATAAGCAGATAAAGTAGAAACTATAGGAAAGCAATAAAAAGTATAAACAAAGGAAAAACCTGCAGTGAAGACAAAAAATATTTAAAGAAGATGAGTTATTCATGGATCACTTGAGTGATCCAGGTGGATTTTCCACACATGGAAGGACTTTACTGTGTTCACCAAGTTGATTTGCAGAGTAGTGGTAAACTTATATGTTTTGAGTTTATATTTCTCATGCATTTTATTAATGCTTTGTGAGGAAAGGGCCTCATGCATTCTTATGCTTTATGAGATGCCCATGCATATTATTTCTGCTTTATGAGATTTTGAAAAGCTCATACATTGTTATTCATTATTAATGTAAAATTATTAATACTTGTGAGTTAAATTAGACTCATGTATTTATCATTAAATTGTCATTTTGGAAATTGGTTTTTATGTGAGAAACCACCTCACACCAATTTGTCATTTTTCTCAATTATAGGTTGAGAGAATCAAGGACATGGATGAAGAGTCTTTGGGTGGTTTTGAGACTTTTCCCTTTATGTACTTGAAGATAGTTTGAGATCCTACATTCATGGATCTTGTTTTTCCTCTTTTGTAATTAGATCCTATTATTGTGGATCTAGGAATTAAATGCTCTTTATTAATAGGGAGTGAGGAAAAACTATATAATTCCTTATGTGAGCCCTTCGTAAGGGGGAGAGTAAGGAGGAGAGTAATGGAGAGTTAATGAGTGGAGTTAGAAATCCATAGTGCTACTACTCCTAAGCTTTGAGAGGCTTATTTATGTAAGGTATTATCCTTCTTGATGTATGGAGAGGTATGAGTGTGAGCAGTCTTCTTGAATCCTCACTGAAGGAGAAGACATCTCTTATGTAATCACTTATGAGAAGGTCCCAGCATATTTTGAAGAAGGAATTAAAGTGATCTGTATTCCAATTGAAGCGGGTCCGAAGTCATAGACAAGGAGGGGTGAACTCCGTTACCAATATCGGTTGTCTCTCTCTCTTGTCTGTTCATGTGCTTATTCCATTTTGAGTCCATGTGTGTTATGTATCATTGTTTACAAGCATGGTTAATCATAGATTCATGGGCCCTTTAATCCTTATGCAAATACTTAGTTAGAAAATGGTTCTTAATTGAAAACTTGCGTAAAGTACTCTCACGTTTTCAGATCATGTGGTATGAGAGCTAGGCTAATTGATTTGTAGGATGGGAAAAGGAGCAAAGAAAGCAGAAAGACTTCAAGAATTAGAAGAGATAAATCACAGCATTCAAGCTGAAAATGCAGAGTTGAGGAGACTTTTGCAGGTTGCAGAAGAAGAGAAGCAAGAGCTTCAAGAGAGGTCTCAACTTCATGGAGAATTCCTCAATGGAATTATTGAAGAATTGCAACTCGAATTGCAAACCAAGGATGATCTCTTGGTTAAGTTGCAGCATGGTAAACGAATGGAGGACAAAGAGATTTCTATCGTGGATGCACAAACTCAAATTGAGGTATATGATGCTTCGTCATGTTCAATGTTTTCTCAGTATGAAACTAACATGGGCATGAACCTCCTCAAGAAGATGGGATACAGAGGAGGTGGGCTTTGCATTCATGTCCAAGGAATCACTCATCCATTAGAGTTGGTACAAAGACCATAATTCGCAGGTTTGAGTTATGGCAAGGAGGAGGATGGAGAATGCTCAAAAATTATTGAAGCAAAAACCATCTCCTCACCATCAAATTCCACAAAAGGAATCAAGCCAGCTTGTCCTCATCAGAGCAAAAGTCACTCAGGAAAGTATAAAGGACATTTCAATTCTTTTCTTACATATGAGAAAGATGATTATGGTCATAGGCCTTCTAACCATGATGTAGCCAAGGATCGCAAGAAGAAAACTTGGGTAGAGAAGATGATCATGTCCACTAGAAGTGGGACAAAGCAAAGGGAACCTATTTCACGTCTTTGTGACAAGGAGATTCTGTTAAAAGAGAAGTGAAGGAACTATTGCGTTCATTGTGAGATCAGTGGCCATTGGGAGAAGAAGTGCCAGAAGTTACATCCTAAAATTCGCCAAAGACCAAGCAATAGACAGATTGCTAAAACACCCACCAATAAGGAGGCTATAAAGATAATGGAGCATGTGATCAATGTTCCTGCTCCAGTCTCTGAAGAAATGCGGTTGCGGGAAGAAGTTACCTTTGGTTGGTTGGGTAAGAAATGGATATCATTCTTGCATAGCCAAGATTAGTATACGTTGTAGCACCTCAAATCATTTTGCTTGTTTCCATTGATTGAAAAAACATGGAGGAAACTAACTTCATTTGTATGAGCAAGCATTGATAAAGATAACTTATTCACATTGAAACTATGAAGCATATCATTTGTTTGTTCATCATTCAGTTTACTACGTGTTATAGTGGATTGTGCACAGTGTTGCTACCACAATTCAATTTATTTCACTGAGTTTCTGAATGGAGGTAGATCGCTCTTATAGTGAAATACCACAGTAGGTATTGTGGAATAAGAATAACTGCTCAAAATGTTGATGACAGTGCTTTTGTATTGTAAGTAGTTGATTGGTTTTAGATAACCTTCTTCAATTGGAGACCATATTGCTTCATTCTAGACAGAAAATGGGTGGTACTAGAAGCTGATGTTATTCCAGTTGTAGGGCTTGAAAGCTATGACTGAGCGATATCCCTCTAATTCAGAAATGCATGAGAAGAAGTTGGTTTATTCATAGTTCCCTGGCTATTGTACTCAAAATTAGTGCAATTCAAAGTCTGGAGAATGTGTTGATACAAACCAATGGCCATGTCCTACTCATCATTTTTTATCAGTGTGTGAGGTTCACAATCATGATGATAGCTCCAGTGGTGGATGACACATTTGGGCGCGCATTTTCTGAGTCAAAAATAGTGGGAGCGGACGACATATTGGGTTGCAACAGATTCGTGTAACTTCAGTTTCAGGTTGTCATTTATGATCTCTGCAAACATATACAACAGTGGCAGGCAACTAGCTCGTATTGCAGGAATATCAATGGTGTTAGTCGATTCAAAACGACAGCGTCCAGCAGAAGGGCATGCAGGGAATTTGGTCCTCATTGCAATGTTTTGTTAAAGAAAGGAGAGCTTGCTCGGGAAGAAGCTTCAGATCTGCATCTATGAGATTAGCTGCAACAAATTGGATTTACTTCGATGGTCCATTCCATTCGTTGGACAGAGCAGAGATGGGTATCCTTCCATCCTTCACAGCCTCGAGATTTTTAATATCTGATCTTAGACTTTGACTACGCAAGAGAGAATCGCTTTCAGTTGTCGATTTCGACATTGGGGAATTCGAATGGATGTCCATGATAAGTGGAATACTTCTGGATAGCTATAGCATCACCTGTTCATATTGCATGACAAAGAATCCATCACTATGTTTGTGGCGTATCTATGGATCTGCAGCTTGGTTCAGTGAATATCTCAGCAATCTCACCAACGCCAAAGTATTGGTCAACGATCTAACATGGCAAGTGATTATATTTGAAGATCGTGGGGTTCTTGATTTTGTGGACGTTGACACCACCTCTTCATTTGGAAATTGTTTATGATCATCCCCACCATCAGTTGGATGACCATCCTTCTACCACCATGACGTTACCAACACAATCATCATCGGTGTATAAATCGCAGAAGATTTGCACAATCGGTTCAAAGGAGGATTTGGAGGGATTTTGACGTGTTTTCTTCGTTGTTTCCAACTACCTTTTTTCCGTCGATCTGTTGCTAAATCCTAACTGTGGCCACCGCTTCTGTGGGTTATGTTGGCAGTGATACGATATATAGAAGATTTTGTTTACCCAGAAAATCATGGAGGAAAACGCGTGCAGGTACAAGCGACCCTATGGCCAGTTAACAACGGTCAGACAACACCAGGGTTTTGGTCAGTAAACGCATCATCATTTGGGGGCAAGTGATCGAGGGTCGATCACTGAAAGGATTGACGTCGATCCAACTATCATTCAAATCGTTACAAGTGTGGAGCCATTCTTTACTTTGGTGGCCGCCATAGCTAGATCCTCCTGGTTTACTAGCTTCTAATTGAATTTGTCGATGGTCGAAGTTTGAATGGAGGCAGCGCAAGGAGCCTCTGCCATTCCACAACCCCAAAGATTCTCGAAGCTCCTGCGCGTCGATGCCAAGATAAAGGATCGAGCTCTAAGGGCATCTCTGCACATCTCGACGTATTTTCACTGTGCCAACTACCTCTGCTATAGCTCTGTATTGGTTGGAGAGAATAGGACTTTGGCTGGTGGTGCGCTTTTATAAAAACGCGGTCCACAGAACAAGCGATATATGGTGACAGTATTAGAGATATTGCTGGTATGGATAGATCTCATGTATACCAATTCTAGTCTTAAGTTTCTTATGCTCTTAACAACACGAGAGACTCACACTCAAGCCTTAGAAAATCACAATCTCTCTGCAGTTGAATTGCCTGGTTATTCCTGTGTCGAATGTAGTGATGTATTAAAAAATTCCATAGCGCCGCTATTGGATTCTTGCAAAAGAATAACCCTTTTGGGGCTTCGGGCGACGTTGGTGCATTAAAAAGGTAGCGTTGGGCTGGAGAAGAGACTAGGCTTCTATCATGAAGCTCATCACATCAAAAGCCATGCATTCAGCGAAGTCGACTGGATCTCACTCACAACATTTTCCAGACCTCCCTTCATTTTGTGCCTCCTTCTTGTTGACAACTGTTGGAGAAGAGATGCAACTCGGGCACAAAATCGAATGAAATTGGTAGATTGTGTTGTGGGCTTCAAGGAGGAAAAATCTACACCATTCGGCAGTGGAGGGATAGAGAGGGGAAGATCCACATCCCCAAGCCTCTCAACGTGTTGATTCCAAATTCAGATTCAGTCCATGTAGCTCACGAAGATTAAGTTCCAAGTGGAAATCATTGGTGAAGGAAGAGGAAACGAAACTGAATTGGAAAACTCTAGGCAGTGAATAGTCATGATTTTTCATCTTCCCAATGGAAGGGAAAAACTGACAGAAACGACATAAAAAGAAGGGGGAAGGAAGGTGTCAAGGTTGATTCGAGCTAGAAGAAAGGAAGGTTCCCTTAGTTCGATTTGAAGTGACTAAGACAGCTACCTAGAACGATATTGAGAAGAGACGTTATAGTCTGCAGAAGATACTGGATGTGTGTGTTGAGGTCTAGGGAACACAATGTGCTTGAGTGTGATTGTGTATGTCTTTTTTAAATACTGTATGGTGATTATTTCCTTTGATGCTTATGTTGTCTAGTGTGACATATTTAATATTGGCGAAAAAAATCAATCAAACAATGAACTCATGAAGTTCAATGGTGATTTCCACAATTAAGTGTATTGAAGTCTTCTCAGACTTACCATCTCTATAAAATGGTAAAAGGTTATGTGTCATTTCAAATATATTACACTAAGTAGAAAATTGTAAATTCATCATCCGTAAATTTTCTTGGTTAATGAGTTGAATTGTCAACATTGAAAGATAAATCATTGAATTTGAATTGTAAAAAGGGAAAAGTGTCAAACCCTTTCAAGTCAAGTTTTATTTCAAGTAAAAACTTAATTTTGAATGCTATCAACAAGACCTACCTGAAATTTGAATAATGAGATCATCAAGAACAAATCATTGTAATAACACTTTAGGGTGCATGATCCGTAGTAACCAACACCCTTAGGAACATCAAATCAAGCGAGTGAGTGCAAGCAAGCATGACAAGTGAGTGACAAAATAATAAGAAATGGGTAAAAGAGGAAAGAATTTACAAAACACCTCTCAGGAAATCAAATAATTGCAATAGTACAACCATGAATTGTAGAATCAAATTGATATAGAAAAACATAATTGATCACATGGTTGATGCAGTACATTCAACAAATGATCTTTAAGATCAAATAGATATGAAGGATCATCTAATTGATGCAATTAGATAAAATTAAGAGAAAAACATAATCAAATTGATGACATGATTGATGCAACATTTACAACAAATAACCTCATAGACTGTTAGGACCCTGAAATGCCCTTTTTCACTACACCTTTTGATCATTCAACCCTCTCATTTCCTAAGCTAAATGACTACTATAATGAACACTAAGACCCTTTTCCCAAGGTATGAACTATTCATCTTGCTTTTATGTTTTCATTTACTTAGCATGTTTGATTGATAACGATCACATATTTTACCCATGAAATAATGCAACTAATGATCAAAATGATAGAACATCCCACTTCGAGAATCGGTTCGTTGCTATCACAGCTATGCGCAATTCCTGGGAGCTGTTACAGGACTTTTGCAACAAATGACCATCAATCCTGGAAGTTGTTACACAACTGCTACGTCAGAAGCCTGTTAATCTCATAAGCTATTACAACAGACGCCACCAGTCCTGTTATGATACAACTACTGCAACACCTGTTGATTAGAATGTTGGCTCATGATGTTGATGAAGGAGAATTCTAGATTTGATATTTATAATATCTAACGAACAGCCTAAGAATCGGGGATTCTTAGGACTGCTCTGTTTCTGAACACTTATTGACTTTGACTTTAAATAGCAGAGCTTTTGTAATGTAAAGGTTGTTAGTCTTTTGGCTTGAACTGAAGAAAGGAAAGATTATTGTACTCAAACATCTTTATGGCAATTGAATGAAGAACTGGATTGAATTTCTTTAGCATATTGTGATCTATCTCTTTGAGTGGATTCAGTGAGAAGGAAAGGGCCCACCTTCTTCACCGATTCCCCTCTATTTCGAATTCCAGATTTAGTTGTTTTCATTGCAATTGGTTTAACTGTTAGATGTTTTTGAATGCAACTGATGTTATAGTTTAGTCATTTCTTGATAAATGTGCATAAACTTGTCTCATGAGAATTAGAAGTCAGTTGTTGAACATGGTTGGAGAACTGCTTTCCCTTTTTCTGCATTAGGTTAAAAGCTTGTTTTGGAGAATTAAAAGTGTGAAGTAGCTTCTTGCAATAAGTAGATTTTCCTTCAGTAATAGGATAGAATTTCTTCCTGCAAAAGTAAATTAGAAAGTTAGATTAAGTTAGGCAATTCATGGTTTTTGTAGATTCATCAGTTTAGATTAAAATTATGATTTTAAGTCTGTAGCACTCCAGCTGTATTAGCACAATTGTGTCAGCAATATTGTTTGTTTGTTTTTGTTAGAAGAACTTCCCTACTGCAATTACATTAGAGATGCTTCCATAATCTAGCATAAACTGTGAAGAATTATCTTGAAATAACAGACTTCCCTGGGTTGACAATTTATATTGAACACTTTGATTTTCCATTTAATTAGACAATTAAAGTGCCCAACATTTTGGCATCATTGCCGGGAAAGATAATTGTAGATTTTGGTAAGCACACTAGTTTTTTTTTTTTTTTTAGGAATGAATAGTCTGCATGAATCACCAAACACGAGAACGAACTCCCCAAAATACTAACATTGCAAGCACCAGAGGACGTGGAGGAAGAAATCCTAACTTACTGGGAAGACAGAACATTGTTGAAGAGATTATAGCCAGAGCAAATTCTTCTTCGGGATCCATTTTTCGCCCTGCGAATCCTCCAAGAAGACGTGATCCACAGTTAGCATAAATACCCCCTCTTAAAACATCATTCTCATCAAGGGTTGAAGCTGAAGTTGTAGTTGAAAGCGAAGCTGAAGATTTGTCACCAACAAATCAACAAGCAACACTGGAGAATATTGAAGATCAAGGAAGTATAGCCTCAAACCGAGAAAACCTAGAAGAAGTTGTTTATCAGATCAACGGTCGGATAGTCACTAAGGAAGAGTGGGACGTTGTTCATATTGAGTGGAACCAGAGAGCACATATGGAGAATCAAGGGGATAATGAAGAAGAGCTCTACCAAGAGAATCCATAGAACAACGAGGATCAGGTAAACAATGAGAACACTATCTCTACCCTGGTTTTTCCTATTTCTGATGTTCCCACATGAGGGATCGCTCCTATGAAAAATATACCTCTCTCGGTTCTCCCAAATTTTCATGGATTATCTACTGAAGATCCGGATGAGTTTATGTTTGAATTTGACATTTTGTGTAGAAGCTATGAATACACTACCACTGCGCAGAAGCTCAAACTGTTTCCAGCCACATTAAAAGGAAATGCGTTAAGATGGTTCATGAGCCTTGGAGGGGAAACATTTCAACATGGATAAAAATGAGGCAGCTTTTCCTGCACAAATACCAAGACTACTGTCGAACAAGGGAACGCAGAGAAGAGTTGTTCAAAATGTCACAGAAGGAGGAAGAGACCCTTGAAGACTTTGTGGAGCGACTCCAATACAATCTACAGCGGTCTGGCCATCCGGATGTGAGTAAGGACATTCTAAAAACCATTTTGCTAAAAGGAGTTAGAGAAGATTGCTTAGATATGATGAATATGCTTGGTAAAGGATATATATCTAAGGAATCCTATGAGGACATTGTAGACCTCTGCAAAAGATGTTCTCGAGGATCTACAAGGAATAAGTCAGCTACCAAGGATACTACTTTTTCAAGGGTACAGAAATCAGCAAATGGAGGAGCAAAAAGAGCAGAAATAGGTAATCTGTTAGAAAGTTTCAAAACAGAGATGATTAACTCTTTTGCCTCACAAATGGATACTTTGCAGGTCAAACATAAACAAGCAGAACCAGAGCAAGTATTATGCATTTTCTGTCCAAAATGCAGGAAGAAACACCCACCAAGGGAGTTCCCATTGAACAGTGTCCAGGTATGCCTTAATTGTGAATTAGACCATCCCACTAACCAATGTCCTTCTCTACCAAGGGTAAAAGCATCAATGAAGGCAACTAATGAGGAAGCAGAGGTTGTCTATCTGATCACACAAAGAAGACAATGGCAGCCCAGAGGTCAAGGTATGAATTCTCAATTTTCTCCTCCAGCATTTAATTATTAGAACAATCAACTACCATATGGCCAGTCGAATGCTCCCCCTCCAAATCAAATGCCACCCTCTTATCAGGATCCCAATGCATGGTTACCTATGCCCCAACAACCGAATCACTATGGGCAATGGAACCCATATGGGAGAGGTCCTCAACAACAACTCAGTTATCCAAGCCAACACCAACCAAACTTCTTTAAACATCAGTTCCAACCTCCATACCAGCAGCAACAGCTGCAATTGCCTCCCAATAACTCACCAAACAATCCTCCCTTACGACCTTAGATGCCTATGCAACCTAACCCAAACCCAAATAATAAGGTCGTTCAGAACATAGACATACTTAATGTGTCATCCTTATCTATTACTCCTATGCCCTGTGATGAAATACATTTAAGATCAGGGAGAATAGTTGAAGATGCTCTATCTTCAGAATCAGATAAGGAATCAGGGGAGAAACCATCTGCTAATATAGAAGAAATTGACCAACCTATTCTAGAATCAGCAAACCCACCATTCCCTGAAAGACTGAAAATTGCCAAGCCTGTGGAATTACCATGTTTCAATCTCCTTGGAGAATTGCAAAATCTACATGTTAATATTCCACTACTGTAAGCAATAAGGGATGTCCCTATTTATGCCAAGACCGTGCGGGATCTCTGTATCAGAAAACCTGGACGAAAACCTAAAGATCCCCTCACAGTGCATGTAGTGGGGGATTTGTCTGAGATAATGCTAGGCAAAACTCCACCTATTAAATATGGATACCCAGGAAACCCGACTGTCACAGTTAAAATCGAACAGACATATATTCATCATGTACTAGTTGATTTAGGGGTAGAAATTAACATCATGCCAATAGAATCTAAGCAGTTGCTGCAACTTGGAACAAAAAGGAGTAATCGATGACTTAGTTATTTCAGTAGACTCATGGGAGTATCCTGCTGATTTTGTCATGTTGCAGCCCAAATCTAGTCTGGGAGGCCATCATCTAATTCTGGGATGACCATGGTTAGCCACAACTGACGCCTTTATAGGTTGTCGATCTGGTTCTATGACCATCTCTGATGGTTATGATACAAAAAAACTTACCTCGTATCCTCATGCTACACCTAGTGCAGAACCTGAAAACTTTCTATGGATGGACACTGAGGTTGAAAGTGCTCTACCTATTCTAACTATAGGAAAGGCCCTGAGTTTCAAGGACGAGACAGAGGATGAGTTAATCAACTGTTTTATTTGTGACCCCTATGTTGTTACACAGCACACGCACCACCAATTGATCAGAGTCTTTGACCCTATGGCCCCAAAAGAAATGAACTCGGAAAATGCTGACAATTAGAGTGATTCAGTTGTAACAACAGTCGTTGTAACAGCAGATGATGAAACAGTAACAGCTGAATTATTTCCCAAAATCAGTTCCAAGAGCGTCGATGTGGAAATCGAACCTGGAAAAACATTGAACATCAATCCTTATCTCTCAAGCGCTGAAACTCGTCGACTGATGAATTTACTGATTGAACATAAAGAAGAATTTGCATGGGATTACATGGATATGAAAGGCATCCCCTCTAAGTTATGCACCCACCACATATACATCAAAGAAGAATGCCGACCCATTTGCCAACCGCAAAGGAGGATGAACCCAAACCTTAAAGAAATTGTTAAAAAAGAACTTCAAAAACTTCTCAACACCGGATTCATCTATCCTATATCAGACAGTGAGTGGGTATCACCATTAGTTATTGTGCCTAAAAAGAATGGTAAGTGGAGAGTGTGTGGACTATCGAGCTCTGAATAAGGCAACGCAGAAGGATCATTTCCCTCTGCCATTTATTGATCAGGTTTTAGATAACTTAGCGGGAAAGAAATACTTTTCTTTTCTAGATGGATTTAGTGGCTATAACCAGATACAAATTGCCCCACGGGACCAAGATAAGACCACCTTTACCAACCCTTGGGGAACATTTTCCTAAAAGGTTCTCCCATTTGGCTTGTGTAATGCACCAGCCACTTTCCAGAGAGCTGTGATTGGTATTTTCTCTGATATGGTGAATGATTGTATGGAAATATTCATGGATGACTTTACTCCTTATGGGACTAATTTCAAAGACGCTTTGTTTAATCTAGAGAAAGTGCTCAAAAGATGTAAACAATCTCATCTCTCTTTAAGTACAGAAAAGTGCCATATGATGATGCGCGAAGGGGTAGTGCTGGGACACTTCATCTCTTATGCAGGGATTCAGGTAGATCCAGCCAAAATACAGGTAATTTTGGACATTCCAACTCCATCAACTCAAAAAGAGGTAAGAAGTTTTTTAGGACATCTGGGTATTACAGGAGATTCATAAAAAAAATCTCTAAACTTGCCTCTCCATTGTTTTTCCTACTAACAAAAGATGTTAACTCTCATTGGACTGATGACTGTGAATTGTCTTTTGTAGATCTTAAACAGAGATTGTCTACAGCTCCCATCTTGAGAGGGCCCAATTGGGCTCTGCCTTTTCACATTTCTTCAGATGCCTCAGACACTGCAATTGGTGCAGTACTAGGGCAACAGGAGGACAAAGAACCCTATGCTATCTACTATATCAGCAAGAACATGGCTCATGTTGAGTTAAATTACACAGTTACTAAAAGAGAATTCCCGGCAGTAGTATATGCAATCAATAAATTCAGGCATTATGTAACTAGTTACCCAACTTTTATTCATATTGATCATACAGCCATAAAATATCTAATGAATAAACCTATTACGAATGCCCAAGTGACAAGATGGTTGTTACTACTACAAGAATTTGACATCATTATAGTGGATAGACCAGGAAAAGAAAATGTGGTTGCTGATTTTCTCTCGAGATTACATATAAATGGTGATAATTCACTTGTAGATGATTCCTTTCTTGATGAACATTTGTTTGTAGTATCTGCTCACTCACCCTGGTATGCAGACATTGCTAATTATCTGGTTGCAGGGAAGGTACCTCCCCATCTATCTCCTAAGG
>JZKD02S1677573.1:75777-92351 GCA_000966675.3 Picea glauca
ACCCTAGACATCCAAAAACCTAACCCTAGGAGATGAAGTGCCAAAAGTCATGTGGGCCCCGTTTGGGTAAGTGAGTACATCAACTTCTCGGGGTCGTAACTTTTGCATACAATCTACGTTCTAGGCATGTGACAGCTCGTTGGAAAGGTATCGTCGAGGAGATTCATTTTGGGGGCTCAATCATGCCTTTGGCTATCATTGAGAACCTCGATCTCGAAAAAACTTCATTTGGGCCCTCAAAATGGCCCCGGAAGTTAAAACCTGCTAAAAATAGTAAATTGCCAAAATTGCCAGAAAACTATTTCGAGCCAGTAGGAAAAGGTGGGTGGCCACCGATATCCACCTGGATCAATCCTCCCTCATTAGGAAGAAATGGTCTCCATTGCATTGAGTTCTCGAGGGAGAGGGAAAAGCGTTTGTTGAATCTGCATCTTGGTGAGTTGCTTGCCTTGCTGGAGATGTCGCGTTGCTCAGTTTGTGGAAGTCTATCATGAACCTGTTAAGGCTGGGGTTGTTCAACAAGTCGGGCTACATGAGAGGATGGTCTGCAGAAGGAATCTTTGTGCTTTGTTGCAACCTTGTCGACCTGCTTCTGTTGGATGGAAGGTGCTTGGGGCGAAGTTGTAGCGGTTGCAGTGTCCTTTTGTTCCCCTTTTGAACAGATCGTGAAGAAGCTGAATTTTGCAGTATGAGATACTACCTTGCGGCACTTTTTAGGTGGAACAGTAGTCGGAACTACCTCTGGTATTCTGTAGAGATGACCCCCTAGAGAAACAATGACACTGCGGGGTCGAGACTCATAAACAGCGTGGCACTTCCACATATATGGTTGGCCCAAGAGAACATCACAGACATATAGTGGGGCAACATCACATAATACCTCATCCTTTAAGGGTTGGATGATATATGACAATCGACATTGTTGGCTGACATGAAGATCCTGTCCTTGGCAAAGCCACTCGATGTCGTATGGTTGCGGGTGTGGTGTTGTCGACAATCCTAATTGTTTGACGACCTCTGCTGAGATAAGGTTCTTCTGGCTTCCGCTATCAACAATAAAATGCAGTGGGGTCCTTTTCACTCACATATATGAATGAAAAAGGCACTCCCCCTCTTCGGGATCTGTTGGTTCTTCTGGTTGAATTGTTGTGGTCACGACAATAGCAGTCAGGTCTGCGTCAATGATCTGTCCTTTACTAGTATTTTCATAATCAGATTCTGAATCAGGGTTCATCTCCTTGTCTTTGATCTCAATCACCAATGATTGTTTTGAGCGACATTCATTGGTGTTGTGCCAGGGGATTTTGTGGAAATCGCACCATTTTTCGATGTCCTTCTTTGTCTTCCCATGACCCTTCTTTTCCTGTGTATTGGACTGGTTTTCGGGAAACAGTTTGTTAGGGTCATCTTTGTCATACTTTGGTTGTTGCGGATTTGAAGACCCGAACTCCCGTTTGTTCTGGTGCTTAAATTTCTACTCAATTTTAACAGCATATCGATAAGCAGCACCGAGTGATGAGATGTCCAGAAAATCCATTTCAGTATGGATGTATCTGTGTAGAGCCCCACGGTATTTCAGAAACAAATGTCGCTCGGAGTCTTTGATACCCATCTTGGTGCACAAGGTATGGAAGGTATTGGTGAACTCCAGAACTGCTTGGCCCCTCTCTTGCCGCAGTGTGGTCCATCTCATGTACTGGTCCTCATAGTTGCCAATAGGGTAATAATGTTCCTTTACTGCATCCACACAAAAATCCCAAGTGGGATCGGCCCCATATATTCCAGACTCCTCTGTGGAACTTTTCTCCCAGTAAGTTTCCCACCAATGTTTGACATGAGGGAGAGATTTAAGGAGTGTGAAGGTGATATTTTCTTTGTCGAAAAATCGTGAACAGAGAAATAACCTTCTAGCAGAGTTAACCATTTTTCTAGGGATTCTGCATCTATTTGTCCTTCAAATACAGGAATATCAAAATTAACTTGCACCTTAAAAGGCGAGGTGCCTCCAAAGTGGCCGCTTGATGAAGATGTGTCTGATGCTATGGGCAGGCGTTTAAGGATGTGGGCAAAATTCTCCATCATTTCGTCCCTCTGTCGCGTGAGAGATTGCTCAAGCAACAGATTGATAGGATCGTCTGCTCCGTCGTTTTTATTTTATTCCGCCATTGAGGGTTTCTTGGGTGTGCGAGAGCGATTGTCTTCAAGAGAGACAAGCTCAAGACCCAACTTGCTATACTCGGACCTCATTGCGGACATGCACTGAAAAAATGATCAAGAGCAGCCTGCTCTGATACCACTGATCCGGATTATTTTCGGCACGAAATGAGAGTGGAGATATAATAAAGAAATGCACAGAGATATCGCAGATATTCAATAATATAATAGAAATGTATCAGAGATGAAACCATAAACACGGATATACATTAATACAGGATTTCTATTAATGAAAGAAATGTACAGAGACTGTAAAAATACAGAGTGAAAGACTCGCTAGAATGGTAGTAGCTTATCTCTGAGAAGAGATGTGACGGCTACTCGCATTCGCAAGAAGATGATTACAATGAGGCTTCGAAGGCCTTTTTACAATAAGCAGGAATTTTGAAAACCCTCGACATCCAAAAACCTAACCCTAGGGGATAAAGCGCCAAAAGTCATGTGGGCCCCGTTTGGGTAAGTGAGTACATCAACTTCCCGAGGTCGTAACTTTTGCATACGATCTTCATTTTAGGCGTATGATAGCTCGTTGGAAAGGTATCGTCGAGGAGATTCATTTTGGGGGATGAATCATGCCTTTGGCTATCATTGAGAACCTTGATCTAAAAAAAACTTCATTTGGGCCCTCAAAATGGCCCCAGAAGTTAAAACCTGCTAAAAATAGTAAATTGCCAAAATTGCCAGAAAATTGTTTCGAGCCAGTCGAAAAAGGTGGGTGGCCACCGATATCCACCTGGATCAAGTTGGCTCACTACAGTAAGGTCTACGACTCTGCACAAGCCATCGTTTCTCTCACGATCCTTCATCATGCCAACTATTATGCGCCATTCCGACAGCGGTTGGATTGTGCGGTTACTCCAACAGGTAGTTATGTGCGGTAAGATTTGAGGTACATAATTAATCCTACGTGTTAAAGTAATGAAGATATAAAAGCATGATTTCCTATTTACTAACCGATTACACTTAGATCCAATCCGCTTAGTTGGGGGGGGGAACGTAAATCTAGTCGTTCATTTCGAAGTTTATACACACCTCCACCACCTTTCCACCCACACTTCTTTTAACTAAGACACTGTATTCTCTCTGCAAATCACGTTCGAGCTTATTGCGTCTCTGATTTAGGTGATAGTTTCTCCTCCTGCATACTTGTAACTCTCAAGAAGCATCATGGGAGGATCAGCTATGAGACATGAACACGCAACTCTGAACAGTTTGTTGCTACAACCAAAGGACTACCAAATATTTCTCCAGGCAGGCTGGATATCGTATTTTAAAAAGTTGAAAGAGTTTAGTGAGGACGAAGTATTGGAATTCAGTCAAAATCTTGCTGAAGGGTGCTCAATGGTGAATGGGGTAAGGATTCCAGTAACAGAAGCGAGCATTGTTGTTGTAATAGAATTTCCAAGAACAGGAGACCGATGGTTTAACAGAAAAACACATATCCCGGACGCACAAAAGGGGTTCCTCGTCAACACTGAGCGAGTTCAGAACAAGGGCAGAGGTGTAGACATTAATTCTTTACCAGAGCCATGGGGGAAAGTTTCAGAATTTCTTAAAAGGTGCATCACCTACGAAGGCAAATACCAAGTTGTTTATTTTTCTGATTTCATCTTGTTATCACATCTGCAACATCAGAAATTAATAAACATCCCTTATTATCTCCTACAATCATTGCATAACATGGCCCGTCTTGTAAAAAAATCCAAGTGCCCCAAGAATTGTGTTTCTAATCACAGACTCATCGGCCTATTAATTCGCATAGGTATGGGCATTTCTAATAACCCATCACCTGCTGCAGCAGCCCAGCCACAGTCTGTAAATCTAGAAAGGACTGCACTAGTCCTTGAAACTGCAACCCATGGACCCCTTCCAGAGCCTCTACCCTTAGCTGCAATAGCAGCCCAAACTCCTACTGTCACTGTCCATAAGACGCCTCATAAGAGTAACCGTGTAACCCGAAGCCATCCTGGCATCACATAAACAAGCCTCGACGACTTTGCATTACAATAGCCTGTAGTTGTGCACAAACAAACAGATGAAGAGCCACCCGTTAGACCACAATCACAGCACTTGGCTGATACATCGATTATTGAAATCCAACCCCCTGCCTCCGACAAGGAAAAACCTGCTCCTACCTCTGCAGTACCTAAAAAGCGAGCAAGGATAGAACGCTTACCCCCTTACCATCAAGATTGCTTACCCCCTCTGCTAAGGCACCAACTATCACACAAACCACTCCTATTACTGCTACAGCCGATCAAGCACCTACTAGCATTAACTGTGCATTTTCGCAGAAAAGGAAATGTCCATTCAAAGGAAAACCTCGAAGATCCATTGATCAAATTCGATCAACATCAAATCATAACCCTCTAGTTGTTGCAACAGAGAATTCTCCAGGGGTACGAATACCAGGGTTTACCTTATGCCCAGAACTGCAGGAAACTATCTTCTCCTTTCAAAGCGAATGCACCCAATTCCCAGCAGAATCATCGGTGTTGCCTGATGATTCTGCGCATCCTATGTCCGTTGATGAAATCCAAATTATCTCAGACCCTAGTATACCAGAATGTCCTCCTTGTGTGATTGAGGAAGAACACCATGTTCCTCCTCCAGCAGCAAAGAAAAAGACCACTACTTGGAAAGCAAAGAAAAAGGTCCACCAAGTCTGTTGAAGCTGCAATTGGAAAGAAAAATATGGAGCAGGTCATTCCTATTCTTCGTCCACTGTCATCTATGCTTGATACAGAGACAGTTCCACAAGAATCAACTATCCACGTCGAGACTGACCCACAAGAACCAGTCCTAACAGATACAGTTGTTACACAAGAACCAGATGCTCCACAGGAGATTGTCCCACCAGAGCTCGAGATATTAGAACCACCTGTCCATGTCGAGTCTTCTCCACAAGAACCAGTTCCGACATTCACAGCTGTTACACAAGAACCAGCTGCACATCATGTTGAGGATGTTCCACTTGCAAATTTATTTTCCCAAATAGAGAAAAAGATCAAGAATACCGAAAATTCCAAGATTGTGGCACTGATAACAGAAAATAATAACCTTAAAGAAGAGATAAAAACCTTGAAATGGGAAGTGGAAACTGCTCGACAAAAGAATCCAAAAGGTATAACCATGGACATCCTAGCACTAACAAAAGTTGTTATGGGCAGAGAAAAAGAATTCATGTGTTTTGAATGTGGCAACATTTACTATGAGGCAGGATATGAGGTAGTCAAAGTTCCAGTGGCTACAATACCATCAAATGTATCAATCAAGACTGAACATGGACTCCCTTCTACACAAACATCAGCAAAACAGGGGAGATCTCAACATCATAAATCAACACCTGGTATGTCAGCCACTTGCAAACAAGAACCTATGTTTCATTCACGAGTTGTTACTCGAACAACTCAAACTGATCCTATTCTCAAGAATAGAAGAACCCAATCAGATGGTTGACACAGTAGATTTCTTCTTTTTGACACAGCATTCTTCACTACCGGCACTTAGAATATTCTCTTAACAATTTTTCACTGGAGCAGATACTCATCTACTTCAGCTACAAAATAAGGTTTGAATGTGTTTGGCATGAGGACATGCAATGTCTTCAGTTGGGGGGTATGGTAGGACCATGAAATGTCCTTTTTCACTACACCTTTTGATCATTCAACCCTCTCATTTCCTAAGCTAAATGACTACTATAATGAGCACTAAGACCCTTTTTCCCAAGGTACGAACTATTCATCTTGCTTTTATGTTTTCATTTACTTAGCATGTTTGATTGATAATGATCACATATTTTACCCATGAAATAATTCAACTAATGATCAAAATGATAGAACAGCCCACTTCAAGAATTAGGTCGTTGTTGTCACAGCTATGCGCAATTCCTGGGAGCTGTTACAGGACTTCTGCAACAAACAACCATCAATCCTGGAAGTTGTTACACAACTGCTACGTCAGAAGCCTGTTAATCTTGGAAGTTGTTACAACAGACGCCACCAGTCCTGTTGTTCTACGACTGTTGCAAAACCTGTTGATTAGAATGTTGGCTCACGATGTTGATGAAGGAGAATTCAAGATTTAATATTTATGATATCTAACGAACAGCATGAGAATCGGGGATTCTCATGACTGCTCTGTTTCTGAACATTGATTGACTCTAACTTTAAATAGCAGAGCTTTTGTAATGTAAAGGTTGTTAATCTTTTGGCTTGAACTAAAGAAAGGAACGACTATTGTACTCAAACATATTTATGGCAATTGAATGAAGAACTGGATTGAATTTCTTTAGCATATTGATCTATCTCTTTGAGTGGATTCAGTGAGAAAGAAAGGGCCCACCTTCTTCACCGATTCCCCTCTATTTCAAATTCTAGATTTAGTTGTTTTCATTGCAATTGGTTTAACTGTTAGATGTTTCTGAATGCAACTTTTGTTACAGTTTAGTCCCTTCTTGGTAAATGCGCATAAACTTGTCTCATGAGAATTAGAAGTCAGTTGTTGAACATGGTTGGAGAACTGCTTTCCATTTTTCTGCATTAGGTTAAAAGCTTGTTTTGGAGGATTAAAAGTGTGAAGTAGCTTCTTACAATAAGTAGATTTCCCTTCAGTAATAGGATAGAACTTCTTCCTGCAAAAGTAAATTAGAAAGTTAAATTATGGTAGGCAATTCATGGTTTTTGTAAATTCATCAGTTTAGATTGCAATTATGACTTTAAGTCTGTAGCATTCCAGCTGTATCAGCACAATTGTGCCAACAATATTGTTTGTTTGTTTTTGTTAGAAGAACTTACCTATTGCAATTAGATTAGAGATGCTTCCATAATCTAGCATAGACTGTGCAGAATTATCTTGAAATAACAGACTTCCCTAGGTTGACAATTTATATTGAACACTTTGATTTTCCATTTAATTAGACAATTAAAGTGCCCAAGTTGTTACAACAGACGCCACCAGTCCTGTTGTGATACGACTGCTGCAACACCTGTTGATTAGAATGCTGGCTCACGATGTTGATGAAGGAGAATTCAAGATTTGATATTTATGATATCTAATGAACAACCTGAGAATCGGGGATTCTCAGGACTGCTCTGTTTATGAACACTGATTGACTCTGACTTTAAATAGCAGAGCTTTTGTAATGTAAAGGTTGTTAGTCTTTTGGCTTGAACTGAAGAAAGGAACGATTATTGTACTCAAACATCTTTATGGCAATTGAATGAAGAACTGGATTGAATTTCTTTAGCATACTGTGATCTATCTCTTTGAGTGGATTTAGTGAGAGCCCACCTTCTTCACCGATTCCCCTCTATTTTGAATTCTAGATTTAGTTGTTTTCATTGCAATTGGTTTAACTATTAGATTTTTTGAATGCAACTGTTGTTACAGTTTAGTCCCTTCTTGGTAAATGTGCATAAACTTGTCTCATGAGAATTAGAAGTCAGTTGTTGAACATGGCTGGAGAACTACTTTCCCTTTTTTTGCATTAGGTTAAAAGCTTGTTTTGTAGAATTAAAAGTGTGAAGTAGCTTCTTGCAATAAGTAGATTTCCCTTCAGTAATAGGATAGAATTTCTTCTATAAGTAAATTAGAAAGTTAGATTAAGGTAGGCAATTCATGGTTTTTGTAGATTCATCAGTTTAGATTGCAATTATGATTTTAAGTCTGTAGCACTCCAGCTGTATCAGCACAATTGTGTCAGCAGTATTGTTTGTTTGTTTTTGTTAGAAGAACTTCCCTACTGCAATTAGATTAGAGATGCTTCCATAATCTAGCATAGACTGTGCAAAATTATCTTGAAATAATAGACTTCCCTGGGTTGACAATTTATATTGAACACTTTGATTTTCCATTTAATTAGACAATTAAAGTGCCCAAGCTGTTACAATAGACGCCACCAGTCCTGTTGTGATACGACTGCTGCAACACCTGTTGATTAGAATGTTGGCTCACGATGTTGATGAAGGAGAATACAAGATTTGATATTTATGATATCTAACGAACAACCTGAGAATCGGGGATTCTCAGGACTGCTCTGTTTCTGAACACTGATTGACTCTGACTTTAAATAGCATAGCTTTTGTAATGTAAAGGTTGTTAGTATTTTGGCTTGAACTGAAGAAAGGAACGATTATTGTACTCAAACATCTTTATGGCAATTGAATGAAGAACTGGATTGAATTTCTTTAGCATACTGTGATCTATCTCTTTGAGTGGATTTAGTGAGAAGAAAAGGGCCCACCTTCTTCATTGATTCCCCTCTATTTTGAATTCTAGATTTAGTTGTTTTCATTGCAATTGGTTTAACTGATAGATGTTTCTGAATGCAATTGTTGTTACAGTTTAGTCCCTTCTTGGTAAATGCGCATAAACTTTTCTCATGAGAATTAGAAGTCAGTTGTTGAACATGGCTGGAGAACTGGTTTCCCTTTTTCTGCATTAGGTTAAAAGCTTGTTTTGGAGAATTAAAAGTGTGAAGTAGCTTCTTGCAATAAGTAGATTTCCCTTCAGTAATAGGATAGAATTTCTTCCTACAAAAGTAAATTAGAAAGTTAGATTAAGGTAGGCAATTCATGGTTTTTGTAGATTCATCAGTTTAGATTGAAATTATGATTTTAAGTCTGTAGCACTCTAGTTGTGTCAGCAGTATTGTTTGTTTGTTTTTGTTAGAAGAACTTCCCTACTGCAATTAGATTAGAGATGCTTCCATAATCTAGCATAGACTGTGCAGAATTATCTTGAAATAACAGACTTCCCTGAGTTGACAATTTATATTGAACACTTTGATTTTCCATTTAATTAGACAATTAAAGTGTCCAACATAGACAAGGTTGATTCAAGTTGTGACACAAAATATCTAATAGATAATATTGATGCAACATGTGCTACATAAGATTTTATCCAAATGGTTGATGTAGCATGTGATACAAATGAGTTCCTAAAAAAGGTTGATGCGGCTTGTGACACACAAAACATAGTACAGATGGTTGATGCTAAATGTGACACAGAAGACTTGATGGTTGACAAAAAAGACATAGAAGATATGGAATATTCCATTCAATTGATGGAGGAAATATTTATCAAATATGAATTAGAATCGTAGAATGATAACAACAACAACAACAACAAATGTGAATCAGAAAAAGAACAAAAAAATGATCTTTCCAAGATGTTTTTCAAACCTTGGGAAGAATTATCATTCAACAAAAATCAACATGGTTTAGGATATGAAAAAGGAAATATCTCTCATATCCCAGACTACTCCAAACCAGTTCAGTTTGTGAGTGCGGGACTTCTTGATGAAGTTAAGAATATTGATGATAAGTGCTAACATTTTCATGGAGTTGGTCACTTAGAGTCACGGTGTTTTGATCTCCATCCTTGTCTTCATTGTGGGAAGACAAATCATCTCTTAGAAAAGTGTCGAAAAAAGAAGAAGTTTAAGCAAACAATTCATTATGGATGGATAAATTCATGGAAATGGAATCAACAAGTAAAGAAGCTACATCAATCTTACTTTCTAGTCAAGATAGAGGTAAAGCCACAACTGCATGGAGAAATGAAAACAACAAAAATCTTTCAAACAACCATTTCATATGATTTTGGTGATGATCCAGATCTTATTCTATATGTTCTTTGAAATTCAAACATGAATCATAGATGGTACTCTCCATGCCTCAAGAGGGGGAGAAAATTGATGACAAGGAAACTCTCTTAAACCTTCAGGGGGGGAGTGAATATGGTTATCGATAAACCAAAACCACCACATTATTCAAATATCAATAAAAATGGTTAGTGGTAATCCCAAACCACCACATTGTTCAAATCAATTTGGTTAGCGGTCATCCAAAACCACCACATAAAGAATCCAAAGCTTCAACTTGGATCCATTAAACTATGAATCATTAAAGAACATAAAGAATCTAAATCTCAAGCTTGGATCCTCTCAATCAACTTAAACAAACTTCTCATCTTGTACTTGAAAGGGGGGATATCATATATCAATGATGATAATCAAGCTTCAAGATTCAAATTCCTATCACAATCAAAATCAATCAACGTTTGGGAATTCCAACATAGAAATAAGTCTCGCCAAATCAAAAGAATGGGAATGTTCAGACATGGAAATTGTTCACTTCCAGATAAAATGTATCTAGATATTGGCAGTTTTTCAGGCATATCTTCATCAAATCTCAATTTAGTGGTTTCAAATTGAAGATGATACCAGTTATTGTTTTGTTGTTGGTACAATTATTTAGACTTGTGATTGAGGGGGGAGGGGGGGTGTTAGAATGTGAGTCCCTAGACAATCACAAAGTCTGAGACCACCTATTTATGAGTTGTAATCCTTATCTATTGATGAGGTGTTGTCATGATCCACTGATGATTTTTCAGTGAGATCTAGAAGTGGTCCTATCTATGTATTATAAATTCACATCATGAGATCAATACAAAGTACAATAGAGAATGGCATAAATCCTTTTTAGCCAATTCTTGTCTATTTTTTTGTGTGCTTAATTCTTAACATTGATCCATCATTGGGATCGGGATTGACAAGCATTCAAGGTTGGTCCCGATCTTTGGTATCATCCCACAAAGGAGGATATTTATTTTATCATTGAGTTGTCTAGGAAGGGGATGTTTGGCCCCAATTCCCTGATCTACTACCCAGCTTTGCAGGAGAGATCCAGTTAGCATATCTGTAGAGGTATGTCAGGCCAAACATTGTTCATGTTTCAAAATTCTAGGTTGTTGGTGGTCAGTTGCAGATAGATTCATTTGGTGCAAAGAAGGTTAGGTGCATGTCCCTTATTGTCACAGCACTGGCACCCCTTACCTCTAATGGGAATCGCACTAGTTTTTCATTGATGTACTATGTATACAGTTTACTTCAAAGGCTTCGATTGATTAGGTGGTCGGAAAAAAATTGCTTCTATTTTGTTTCACATTACATCATTGTCACTCTATTTTGGTGGGAGGTTATTCTTCCTATTTGCGTCAAAGTTGTTTACATTATTTTTTGAGAGGTTTCATGTCACTTGAAAATTACTCAATCATATTTTTCTTACACCCCAAGGGGACATCTAAAGGTAGACCCGATGCAAGGAAATTTTTATGAGCAGTTGGTGGTATACTGAAGTTATAGTTTATCAACAACTCATCACCAGTAGACAAACTACATATTGAATGCACAACAAAACATTTGGATGCCTTCCTTTTGATAAATAACTCTTTATCATTGGAGTGTTCCTCAAAGGAACAATTTACATGAAATAATGACATATAGTTATTTATTAACCCTACAATGTTCCCATGAGTTTGTGGATGACCATCGATATATAACCAGATTTTCTTGTTAAATTTTCCATATGAATAATTATTCATGCACATACTATACATGGAAATGCTATGTTTGTATTTAACAATATTCAAGTAATTAGACCGACTATAAAAAGGACCACAAAATGGCATGAGTGTTATTGATTGTTTGAGAGGAATGGATAAAAGTGAAAGCATGAACAATCCAATATTTGCAACATTATTTTAAACTTGGAAATAATATAACTATTACCACAAAAAGAGAATTTGGTTCCAACATCAAGCACAGGCATAGAAGATGGATAGACAACATACAAATCTCAGTTATAACAGGTTTGGTATTTACTTTGTAGATGGATAGGAAGAGGGAAGTCATTGCTACCTTCCAACAATTGAATCGAATTTGGTGTGTACTTCGGCATTTTTTCTCTCATCTCATACACCGTTTTGGATCTCCTAGCAGAGATGTTTTGAGTAGTATTGAAATCATACGTTAGCTCACTAGAACTCTCCATTGATTGAACACAAGGAGATGGGTTGGTCAATTTATGATGAAATTTAGTTGATCTAGCTTCCAACTTTTCAAAAAAGGAGCATACGGAAGTGTTCCTACATGCCTTTTCTATATCACCTATTGGATTCTTGACCACAATGGGAGGTATTATGCCGTCAACTTTGAGTGGTTTATCATTAATATAATGGTACAATGTGACACGTTGAGGGTTCTCCTTCAACCCTTTACATTTTGAACAACCACATACTATTGGGGTGTCATAAAAGAGATCCAATTCGCGATGTAATACCGTTGACCCAGGGTAGTTGTTGAAAGATGGCATGTTACAATTGGCAAGGTAAAGCAGTTGTCCATTTTCATCAAACATTTTCCTACAATATCTTTCTCCTGATAAGAGATTGTGGCATTTTGGCACTGGTGGAATATCTTACACATCCAAACTCGATCCTGAATCATGATCCTACAAAATTAAACGAACAATTATTCAAACGCATGTGCTTACATAACATATATTCAATGAGATAAATGAATTATAAATAAAATCTAAACTTACTACAATTAGCAAGAGACAACTTGAAGAACTTGCAACGATCTGGAATGAGTTGGAATATGAAGAATTGGCTATTTGATATTATAAAGTTTTTTAACCTACATTTGAGCAAAAATTAGCATGAATACATGAATAAATTCTTAAAAGAAAGTTTGGGAAGCATAAAACAATCTAACTTCAAATAGAATTTGAACGAATTTTAAAATTTGACAGTGTGCCTAATTATATTTTGATGGTCTAATGGATCTATATATAAAAAAACGCACCAGTGCGAAAAATTATGAGAGGCACTACGAATGAATTTTGTTTTTCCTTCTCAAAGAAAAACCTTTGCAAAATTTAAATACGGATGTTTTCATTTGGATTTTGTGAATTAAATTGTTTGTCAGTGCATTTTTACATAAAAATCGCACTGGTGCATTAAAAATTGTATAGCACACTAAAAAGATATGGTGCACTATCCTGTCAACAACATCGTTGAGTTTAAAATAAAGATAACATTATTTTTAATATCAAAAGCGCCATGTTTTAAATTCGGTCATGGGTTCAATAGTGTGTAATGAACAATAATTAGGCATTAATGGTTCTATTAATTTATAGAGCATCGCGTCAATGTAACAATTTGTTAACCAAATGTTTTCAATTTCGTAAGAGCATAGTTATCATATACAGGTGCGTATACATATTATTAACATGCTGATGCATATACATATTATTAACCAATTGGTGTGTACTGCTTTATTCTATGCATCGAAATCTTATTTTGTAAAAAAAATCATAATTCATAATTTTTATATCTAATGATTCCTGGCTTTTTTTTATAGAAGTGGTCGATAGAATTTCAAGGAAAACAACTTATTGCGGCAAGTTCGATAGTAGCTCATCCCCAGAGAACAAGGAAAAATCTTTTAGTTTTATTAAAAAATTAAAATATTTGGATTATCTATAAGTTTAAAATAATGATGTGTATTGGTTAAGACGTGCCATGTAGAGCAAAAACTTGAAAAAACTTGATAAGATTATTCGCAATTTGAGTGCAAAAGAGCATAAAATATTTATGGAAATGTGGCAGAGAGATCGATTAGGTGGATCAAAAGGTAATCAATATGAAATTTTCCTTTGACTTTTTATTAAAAGTGAATTTCTTAACTTTAATCGTTAACATGTTTTAAACACTCGATTTCACATTTTTTTAATGTTGTGCAGGGACTAATAGCAAGGGAACAAAATTTCGTCCTAAGAAAACAATTATGAAGGATGCAAATGATGTCTTAGTCCACATTTCATCTAGAGTGGTGCTAGAGTTAACAAGAGGGGCAAATTGTTTTACATAACTTTGAGGGATTTAGTGGAAAGAACATATAGATGCACTTTCCACTTACAATACAAAAATCAATCCAATTACTCCAAGAATCAGGTTATACATAAACGATAGGAAGTGTTTCCGGAGAAATGGTCAATGAGACTCGAAGAACTCATCATCATACACAAAGGGCATCTTCCCTCCCAATTGCAACATCAATTCACTCCACTTGTATGTTGTTGTTTCAACATCAGGAAGCCATTCTCCCAGATTGGTCATGTTGATTTGACCAAGGGAGGATGATACATTCACTCATGGGGATATGCTAGTGATGAATGGCCCAGGATGTTGATGGTTCCTCAGTTAGCAACATCGGGCAAACATTCTCCTAGATTGGCCATGCTGATTTGACCAAGGGAGAATGATACATTCACTCACTGAGCTTTGCTAGTGGTGAATGGCCCAAGCGTAGTATTTATCCTTAGTCATTCTGATTTGATTAGGAGTAATAAAGACTTGAGATGCAACATCGGGCATACAATCTCCCAGATTAGTCATTCTGACTTAACCAAGAGAAAATGATACATTCACTCACGGGGCCTTGCTAGTGGTGAATGGCCCAGGTGTAGTCTTAGTCATGTTGATTTGATAAGGAGTGATAAATACTTGAGATGCTAGATGATATCACATGCCTTCTCCAGGTTGGAGTGATCTGATTTTTATAAGGTAGGTTTGACTTGTTTACAAGTGTAGTCTATTGTTGAAGAAGTAGGCTCAAGACACCTCTTGTGATGAGGGGCTTCTTGGTGGGTTTACTCAACATTAGAAACCTATATTAATTAGATGTGCATGTGAGGATATGTCACATCCACAAGGCTCGTGGACAACTTTTCTAGTAAAAGAAGAAATCCAAGAAGACCAGTGAAAGATCATTATAATATTAATGAAACCCCGGAAAAACATTAAATGAATTACTATGGACAAAAGAAGAAGTCGGCCCACAAGTAAATAAAGGTGACTCGGATTACTATAAATAATAGTTGGATCATTTCATTATCACATCACAAACATATCACCTCAGAAAAGTGCACAAGTCTAGTAGTTGTAGTGCAGTAGCAACAACAGTTCCAACGAAATCTTCAAGGAGCTTCTTAGCAAATATATTTTTGTGGTGCACTATCTTTTTCTAGTGGTTCGTTAGCCTTGAGGGATCTTCCTCATGCTAGGGCGCAACTTTATATATGTTGTTTTATTCATTGAATGGTGATTTACTTCTGGATTAAATTCTTCTTAAAAAAAATTGTTGGGTTTTATCCTAAGGTTGGGTTTCCCAGGGTAAAAATATTGTGTCTATTGTGCATGGCTATCTCTCTATGATTCTATTATTTTCGCTACAATTTTATTTAAGTTGGTATTTTCATTGTGTAACTATTCTATGATAGCAGTGACATTAAAATATGTTTGAAATCATAAGGCAATAATTATTAGATCCGGAAATTAGAAAAATCAACATGGTATCAGAGCTTTGTTAAGATTTTTCACTGCAAAGATCTGAAATTGTCGAGCTCGTTGAGAATTTATTGCAAGGCGTTGGGACTAATTTTACCATAGATAAAATTTCCTTTCCCTAACACATCTACTACACCCCTCAGATTGAAATTCCATCAAAGTTGACTTTTGGTCAAAATCAAAGTCAAAAGGTTGACTTTTGGTCAAAATCAAAATATGATGTCCAATCTCATGGAAGAAGACACTTTTTCTTGTTTTTGTTCTTGTTTAGGTAGGTTACCATGAAGACAAAGGAATCCAAGCCTGACGAGATTGTAGATAAACTTCAGAAAGAACATTCATTTGTCTTCGCTCTTACAGACACTATTACAGATAGTAGTGATACATGGTTGATAAACAATGGTGCTTCAAGACACATGATAGGCTACTGAGATTATTTCAGATATTTGACAGATAAGAACTCATCATTACAAGGGGAACTTGGATACAATGCCAAGTATGCAGTAAAAGGAGTTGGAACTATAACATTCCAGCTAGAGTCTGGAAAATCTCTATACATGAGAGATGTATTGTTTGTACTAGGATTAAGGAAGAACCTACTCTCTATCTCAACATTGGAGGATAGAGGTTGCAGAGTTACATTTTTGGATGGCTAGGTTCTTGTATGGCCTAAGAACTCGAACATAGATGCAACATAAGTGATTGGTGTTCGAGAGGGAGGGTTGTAGAAATTATCAAGACGTCTAGTGGCACTGAAGACTTTGACACAAGAATTTGCAAGGATTGTAGAGGTTTTGCTTGGATAAGGGAAGGCTATTATATAAGTAACAACTACCAGATAAGCCGAAATCAAAATCAAACTTGAAGAGACCCACAAGTAGTCAAAACAGAAAGAAGTCAACAATCATGACGAAATTAGAAAAAGACTTGTGACCCTTTGCAAAAGGCAATAAGGATGCAGATGAAAGTGTGGGCTCTTTTAGATGGAGGGAGTTGATTACATAATTCCAAAAGAAGAGCATGCATCCATGTATGAAGCAAGGATTAGGAGGGAGCTAATCCTAAATGATATGATCCATTAAGGATTATGAAGTATCTATCCAAGTTCCCATTGAAAATAGCATCCATGATAAGCAGCACATGTTCAGCTTGACTCTAGAAGA
>JZKD02S1677573.1:92401-109740 GCA_000966675.3 Picea glauca
TGTCCATCTACATCCATGATCCTATGATGAAAGGAAGAAGTTGGAATCTTCAGGGCATGGAATCTATAGAAGACTCCATGGACCCAAGAGCTAAAGAGAAACATGAGGAAGAACACGAAGATTCCAAGAAAGAAAGAAAAGCCAAAACAACCAGTTATTATACCAAGAATCACAAAGACTACCAGCTTGGTTTGAACCCACTAGAAGCAATCAAGCAGATGACATGGAAGTTATGATAAAGAACAATATATGTAAGAAAATGTGAAAAAGACTTATGAATGGAAGCACTATGAGATTCAGAAGTTCTTCCAGAAGAAAGGAAAAGACTATGACGACAACTCGTTCCAGTAAACTAGATATATCTCCTGTAGTATCCATGGATTGGAATTTACATATAAAAGATTGTTCTTCCCAAATAAAGCAAATTGAGAAAGAATCTTATACCAAAAAGAGACCCATGTATGCAAATATAAGAATACTTTGTATGGATTCAAACAACTTAATGCATAATATCTTATATACAACAGAAGCGTGGTGAAAACCTTCTATGACAGAAATAGTGTATCAGAATGGTTACTCAGAACTCTGGGATGATGGATTGCTAATCCATGACAAACTCTCATGATGACAGAAGAAGTGCTACTTGGATATGTTTTAGTTTGAGCTTTGTCACGATGTCATGAGCTAGAAGGAAACAAAAGTATTAAATTCAACCATGATATATTGTAATGATCAGAGCTATGTGAAGCCTTCAGAGAAAACCAATGTTCCATGACAAACCGAAGGACATTGAGATCAAGCATTATATTCTTCATGATAAAGTTCGGAAGAGAGAAGTGGTTCTCCAGTATATCTACATCAATGAGTAGATAGCGGATATTTTGGTAAAGCCTTTGTCCAAGATGAAAAGTTTGTGTACTTAAAAAACAAGCTAGGACTCGTGGAGACAACTTCCTTAATGAAAAAGGAAGAGATTACTCCCAATTTGGGAGGGAGAAATAATATTCTATTGATATATGGACAATTATTTTTCAGTTCAAAAAATGGTCCAGGATGAACAATTCATTTCCAGTTCGGAAAGTGGTTTGAGATATCTGACGGACAGGCATTTTCCAGTTCGGAAAATGGTCTGATAGATTGTTGATGTACCATAGATAGTGATTCCCCTTGTGTCCAGTGTGGGGGAATGGTCTAGGACGGTCATTCTTTTTGGCAGTCACTCTGAGTAGTGGTCAAGTAGAATGGTATGCCTCGCCCTACATTCATTCTTTCGAAGTTCACAGTTATGAGCAGTTTCGAAGAATGGTCCATTTTGGAGATTGGTGCAGGACAGTCATTTCCATTAGGAAATGGTCCGGACAATCATTCCCTAGAGCAAAATCATTCTCTCTAGGTTGCACTATGATTAGTGCCGAAGGAATGGCCCAGTTAGGTGAATGGTCCAAGTTCAGTAATCAGGGACAGGCGATCCCTAGGGCAGACTCATTCTCTCCAGGTTGCACTATGATTAGTGTCGGAGGAATGGTCCAAGCTCAAAAATCAGGGACAATTATTCTTCTATGCTTGAGAAGAATAGTCCAGATAGTCCATGGCTGATGTTTTACCTTCTGAGGGAAGATGATCTTCCATATCTCCCAAATGTGAGTGGAAGAATGGCCCAGATGACTCAGTTTATATCATGACATTATTTTATGCAGGTTGATATCAAATGATATGTTTGTTGTGGAGACTATATGTCTATGGACAGTAAATGCATGATATTGTGGTGGATGTGTTCCACTGGTTGTGACTATGTGTCATTGATTAAGTAGTCGTGTGTTACTTTGTGTGGTTGTGTACCACTCGATAGTAGTTGTGTACTACTATGGATAGACACAGTTGTGTTTTATTGAATGGCATTGTTTTGATTGCCATGAAGACTATCAGTAGTGTTCGAAATGATTACTAGCTAAATGGATAGTCAGTGTGTTGGTGGACAAACATTCTCCAAGCGAAAAATGGTCTAGGACATTTATTCTTCTAGGTTGTATGTCCGGATTAGAAGAATAGTCCTTGTAGCCCATGGTGTGGCTTCCAGCATCTGTTGGAACAATTATTCTTCTAGGACATATGTCCAGATTAGAAGAATAGTCCTTGTAGGCCATGGCGTGGCTTCCAGCATCTGTTGGAACAGTTATTCGTCTAGGACATATTTACAGATTAGAATAATGGTTCTTATATCACTCAGAAAATACTAATAGTAATGATAGTGCTCATGATTTGATCATGAGATAGCATGTGTGGCTATGATGATGCTATCGGTTGAATGATATGTTTGTGCTCAAGATCATTGCCTTTAATACCTCCCTAGCTAAGAGGGAGTGTTGATATTTTGGTAGTTGCGGGAGGTATTAACCTCCACTTGTAACCTTGACAAGACTAGAATATTCTAGGAAGCAAGAGAAACCCTAAAAGCCTTGGACATAACCCTAGAAGACAAGTCGGCTAAAGAGAATAATTAATATCGAGTTTCTAGCCTCCAGAAAGAGAAGTCGACCTAGACAACTACGAAAGAGCGGTATAAATACAGGATGCCAGAGCTCATTTGGACACAAACAGCTCGCAACTGCAGAAATTTAGTAAGTCCGCAAGTTTGGAGAGTAGCTACAGCTGTGACTACTGCAACTTGTATTTTCGGTTTTAGGCTTGGACTTTCTCTTGGTTATGGTTTGGACTTTCTGCCTTGTGTGCTAGCTCTAGAGAGAGGTACGTACATTGATTGGTTATTGGTTCTAGGGTTTTCTTCCAGAATTACTCTCTATCAAGGTTAAGGTTCTCAGGGGTGGCTTCTGACTATGGTTGGGTGACAATATTTCTATATTGTCTATGGTGAAACGAGCACACCTATTTTTCTAACACGTCCAACCTGTCCTCAAACCTCAATCCGGTAGTCATACTTGTCCAACTGACCAACAGTATTTTTCCCTTCCCTTATCCAAGAAAAAATCCAACAATCCCTGCAAATCCTTGTGTCAAAGTCTTTAGTGCCACTCTTTAGAGTCTCAGCTCTGATACCATGCTGATTTTTTTACTAAACCCAGAAACGATTTCCACTTCCAATAAATTTACTTCACACAAATTATTTGCACGAAAAAATAAAATGTTTTGAATCTGAAAACTTATGAATGGAAATACATTGGATTTACTCAACGAAAATGCACAGTTGAATCATAAACGTCACACATTTGAACACGGATATTTCTAGGCAATGCCCCTAGAAAAACCATGAAAGAAAAACCAGTCATGAAAGAGATTTCTTGATTAATGTGCCCACAAAACAAGCTGGAAATTACAGCAATAAATACACAACAATAAATGACCTATACTACCCTTGATTTCCGTGCAAGCTTGCAGCCAACTCCCTTAGGCACCATAAGGCTTGTATGGCTACCTTACACTGTTGTACAACCGCAAAATCTGTGTCAAATCTTGTTGCAACAATTCATGACCTGTACGATCGTCGTACGATCTTTGTACAACATGTACGGCCTACTAAATGCAATGATATGCCTCCTCAATTCACGTGCCCAGCAGTACGACCCTCCTCGAGCTGTCTCGATCCTCGTGTTGCCCCTTGGAAGGAATTTGCCCTTCCCCTCTTGCTGCAAAATCTTCCTTTTCATACTCTTTAACTCTCCAAGAAACTCACTCTTTCCAATGTGTGCATCTCACTCTCCTCGGATCTGCTTTTATAATCTCTTAATGACCAAATCACTAACCCTAAGATCTCAACGGTTAAGATTAGATTGTGTCTTCCCAAGATCGACGGTTGTGACTTAATCTCTTGTTGAGATGACTTAAATCACTTAAGTCACTCAACTTTATAAAAAGTCACTTTAGTCATTAAATAAAAGCCACTTTAACTTCATAAATGCAATTATAAACTTAAGGATCTAGAGAGCGTCACTCAAACACTTCCACATGCTAGGCACCACCAATGAAGAAGTACTTGTTTCAGCTACCCCAAAAACCAACAATGTTCACTCTGTTACAACTTACAATGCAATCAAAGCATCATACATATTGTCGATCTTCTTTGCAATGTGAGTGATCAAATGATCCTTCACCAAATCAAGAATTGGTATATTTTCCTTGAATTTTTTTTATTATGCTTGGCCAATTGCTTCAGGGCAATAGGGGCAATGATCACTTTCTCAACATGCTCCCAAAGCTCAACCTCTTCCAATAGCATTTGCAACATGTATTTCTAAGATGTAAAATTGGAAGAACTTTTCAACCTGTCACACTCTCTAAAAACCAAGAACATGATCCTTGCAAATCTAAAACACACCTCAAAGATGTTGAAATATTGTAACTGCAAAGAGTATTCTATTTATTATTGAGTTAGTATTCATTAGATCAATCCCCTTTTGTGGATTGATCATGTCGGGCATTGTAATTGACCAAATCCTCTTTTGTGGATTGGTCAAACCCTACATATAATATGCAAATTGAAAAGTCATCCCCAGCCTAATTAAAGTGGTTTTAATCACTAAGAAGACAAGTCAGCCCTGACCAGTGAAGAGAAACCTTTCCAGCGCCTTCCAGTTTGTATAAAAAAAGAAATTCAACGCCTCATTATCTCACTCACTCATTCGCTCGTCAAGTGCGTAATTTTGGTAGCTGCAGTTGGGAGGAGGAGGAAGAGAGAGGCGCATTGCTCAGTGTTGGATATTCTCTAGTGTTTTGGTTTATTGTCTTGGCATTATATTGGCTATATATATTAACGAAGTTTTTGTTGGGTTTTCTTCCCCATGAGGGTTTCCCAGGATAAATATTGTGTATCTTGTGATTGTGTTTCTCTCAGTGATCGTACCTATGCTATGGTTATCTAGTAAATTGAAAAGAAACCTAATAATAGCTTAAACTTTAACATGGTATCAGAGCTAAGTTGAAGAGAGCATCTTTCACTGGATAAAGAAAAACGTTATTGTTGTCATACAAGAAAATTAGGGCTTTTGTTGAAGAGGAATATCAGCCTAAAAACCATCTAGAAAAGTGTGCCCTAGCCTAGGGAACTCTTTGGCACCTTGAGCGCACATTTTCAGTGGTCAAATACTCTGAAAAGTCAAACCCTAGTTTTGACTAGGGAAACCTGTACCAGTACCAGAAGTACCAGGAAACCTGAACCAGCACCAGAAGTACCAGTCCAGAATTCCACTAGTCCAGTTTGAAGGGGCAAAATTTGGATTTTCTGAAATCTAATTGCACCAGGCTACTCGCCTCAACCAAGCGCACCTCCTGGTAAGTTCAAAATTAAATTTTGAGCATTTTCAATTTTTGGTCATTTTCCTAGCTCCAGGTAAAAATGTCTGCAAACATTAAGCTTGTTAACAAGCTAGAAGGTGTGGAAAAATTTTGTGCCTGGAAGTATAGGATTGCACTCATAATTGAAGAGAATGACCTAGCAAAATTTATTAAAGAAGATGTACCAGAACCTACCGATGTTGCGGCTGAAAAAAAAAAAACCAAAAGGACACAGTTAGGGCCAAAAGAATCATTGTAGATTATATTAAAGATCACTTGATTCCTCAAGTGGCTTCAAAGAAGACTCCAAAAGAAATGTTTGACGCCCTAACCGGGATGTATGAAGGAAAGAACATCAACCGGGAGATGAATCTAAGAACTCAACTCAAAAGTATAAGGATGCAGAAAGGAGAAACAATTCAAGAGTATTTCTCTAGAATATCACAATTCATGGAACATCTAGAAGCAATTGGTGATACTCTAGATGAAGACGAACTCATAATGACAACCCTTAATGGTCTCACAAGACCTTGGGATGCATTCATCCAAACTATTTGTGCCAGAAAGAAGAAACTACACTTTGACAGTCTTTGGGAAGAATGTGTTCAAGAAGAAGCAAGAGTAGCTAACTGAGAAGCAATACTATCAAGAGATGAAGATCAAGCACTAGCTACTCATACTAAAGGAGGAAGGAAGAGGTCTTACATCCAAAAAGAAACTCACCAACATAAGGAGTCTCACCCCCCAAACAAATTCATACATAAAGAATCTCACCCTCCAAGAAGATTCCAGAAGATTCAGAAAGGTCAAAGAAGATAAAACGATTTCTCATCCTACCAATGTTACCATTGTGACAAGATGGGACACATTGCTAAAAATTGTCCAGTTAGAAGAGAAGAATACAAGAAGAGAAACAAGAGGCACCATGCCCATACAGTTGAAGATGACGAGCCACCCACAAAGATGATAAAAGAACAGATTGAAGACTATGTCTTAATCTCTGCCCTCTCAGGATCAGTGTCACCTAGTGAGGACACTTGGCTCATAGATAGGGGTGCTTCCAAGCACATGACAGGTCAAAGAGACATTCTCTCTTGCCTTACAGAAAAGAACTTTCCCCAAAAAGTTACACTTGGAGACAATTATCAGTACCCTATCAAAGGAGTAGGAGAATCAAATTACAAACTTGATTCAGGAACCCCAATGAAGATGAAGGATGTACTATATGTACCAGGTTTGACAAAGAACTTACTTTCTATCTCAACTTTAGATAAGAAAGGCTTCAGAGTTGCTTTCATAGATGGAAAAGTTCTTATGTGGCCCAAAGGAAAAATCATGGAAGAAGCAATAGTTATTGGAAAAGAAGAAGGTGGCTTGTATAAGCTAAAAGGTCACTCAGAAACATCCTTGAATCATTCCATTGAGAATCCATGTGAACTTTGGCATAGAAGATTAGCTCACATTAACTACAAGGCATTACCATATGTAAGCAAAGCAGTCACAGGTCTACCAGAGTGCAAGGTTGACCATGAAGGCGTGTGCAACGGATGTGCACAAGGAAATAACATCAAGAACCCTTTCCCGAAGAGAAATAGCAAAGCAGAAGGAGTCATAGAGCTCATTCACTTGGATGTATGTGGCCTAATGCCATCAACCTCCATCAGTGGGTATGTATACTATGTGTCTTTTATTGATGACTATTCTCGTAAAACCTGGGTTTACTTTTTAAAATCAAAAGATGAAGTGTTCAGTAAATTCAAGGAATTCAAAGCCTTGATAGAGAGTCACTCTGAAAGAAAGATCAAGATACTCAGACCACATAATGGAGGAGAATACACCTCAAAAGAGTTTATAAACTTTTGTAAAGATGTCAGGATCAAGAGGGAGCTCACCACTCCCTACAATCCACGACAAAATAGTGTAGCAAAAAGAAAGAACAGAACTATAATGGAAGCAGTGAAGACTATGATCCATGATCAAGATCTTCCAATGCACTTATGGGCAAAAGCAGCAAGAACAGCAGTGTATGTACAAAACAGATTGTCCCATAGTGCACTTGGGTTCAAGACCACTGAAGAGATGTTCTGCGGAAGGAAGCCAAAAGTAAGCCATCTCAAAATATTTGGTTGTCATGTATTTGTACATGTTCCAAAAGAGAAGAGAACCAAGTTGGACCCTTCAAGAAAGAAGGGAATATTTGTTGGATACTGTGAGGTCTCCAAGGCATTCAAAATATACATACCAGGTTACCATCATTTTGAGATCAATAGAGATGTAACCTTTGATGAAGATGCAGCACTCAAGAAATCAAGAAGATGTCAGCTTGAAGAAGTATATGAAGAAGAACCTGTGGCCCCCAGAGTTGCAGAACCAGTGAGGGAAGTCATAACTTCCCCTGATGAGGAGATTCTAGAAGATCATGACATAATAGAATCTCAAGAACCTCCCCAGATGACGATCTCCCACAAGAGAAATCCAGCATGGGCAAGGGAACTTATTCAAGATGGAGAGAAGTATGGTGCCCCCAAAGGAACCACGAGACGAGTCAAAAAACCCAAGTCATTCTCCAGTTATATGGCTTTGATGTGTGATCTCTTAGAGAAGGAGTCGACTTGATTTGAAGAAGCCATTCAGAAGAAAGAATGGGCAGATGTCATGACAGAAGAATATCAATCGATTATAAAGAATGATGTATGGGAAATAGTTCCCATACTGAAGAGCAAAGATGTGGCATCTTCCAAATGGTAATACAAGATAAAACATGTTATTGATGGAAGTATTGAGGAATATAAAGCAAGGTTTGTTGCTCGTGGCTTTTCTCAAAAGGAAGGCATTGACTATGAAGAGACGTTTGCTCATGTAGCCAGATAAACTTCAATCAAAACCATCATAGCCCTTGCAGCTAAGATGAAGTGGAAGTTACACTAGATGGACGTGAAAACAGCTTTCTTAAATGGTGTCATTGAAGAAGTGTATATAGAACAACCTCAAAGATTTGAAGTATAAGACAGAAAGAGTCATGTATGCATATTGAAGAAGGCTCTGTACGGATTGAAACAAGCTCCTAGAGCTTGGTATAGAAGAATTGACAATTTCCTGACGAGCTTGGGCTTTACCAAGAGTAAAGCTGACTCTAAACTTTACTTCAAGGTTATGAATGATGAGTCTGTTATATTGTTGTTGTATGTGGACGACTTATTTCTAACTGGAGAAGAAAAGTTCATCAATGATTGTAAGAAGAAGCTCACTGCAGAATTTGAGATGAAAGACTTTGGCCTAATGCATTATTTCTTAAGTCTTGAGGTCTGCCAGAGCCCAAAGAAGATCTTCCTTAACCAAGGGAAGTATGCAGTTGAAATACTGAAGAGGTTTGATATGTTGGAGTGCAAATCCATGAATACACCCATGGAAACAAAGCTGAAGCTCTTGGTTGACACTTCGTCGGAATTGATTGATGTTACGTTGTACAGACAAATCATTGGATCGTTGATGTATTTGACGAATACCAGGCCAGATATATGTTTTCCTGTGAACACCTTGAGTCAATTCTTGGTAGAGCCCAGACGTGTTCACCTGGTTGCTGCAAAACATGTGATGAGATACCTTAAGGGTACATTAGATTTTGGTCTCAGTTATAATGGAGATCATGACTCCAGACTGAGTGGTTATACTGATTTAAATTGGGCTGGAAGTGTCTCTGACAGGAAGAGCACTTCAGGATGTTGTTTCAATCTAGGGTCAGCCATGATCTCATGGCAGAGTAGGAAGCAATCAAGTATTGCTCTCAGCACGGCAGAAGCAGAATACATTGTTGCATGTTCCGCCAGTTGTGAAGCCATATGGCTTCGAAAGTTGTTGACAGGTCTATTCGATCTGGAGATGGAAGCAACCGTGATTCTATGTGACAACCAAAGTTGTATAAAGATGACATAGAACCTTGTGTTCCATGACAAGTCAAAACACATAGAAATCCGATATATCATTACATATGTGATATGGTGCAAAGAGGAGCCATAAAGCTCCAGTATGTTAGCACGGATGAACAGGTTGCAAATGTGTTGACCAAACCTCTGTCTCGTGTAAAGTTTGAGCACTTTCGAGATAATCTTGGTGTAGTCTAAAAGGACCTCCCTCGAAAGGAGTAGTAGTGTTGATGCCAACCTTGTGCTAAAGATTTTCAGCTTCGTGTTGATATTGTTGTGATGCCAGCCTCGTGTTGAAGATTTCCAGCTTCGTGCCGATGTTGTTGAGATGCCAGCTTCGTGCTGAAGATTTCCAGCTTCATGATGATGTTGTTGAAATGTCAACTTCATGCTAAAGATTTCCAACCTAGTGTTGATATTGATGATGCTCCAAACTTTGTGCTGTGATGTTGTTGTTGTTGATGTTGTATCAGCTTTGTGTTGCTATTGATGATGATGATGTATTAGTGTTATACTAATCCATGTTGATGCAGATGATGATGATGTCATTCCAGCTCCCTGATGTGGATAATGATATTGATGATGAGAAAAACTTTCAATGATTTATAGATATGTCAGTCACTGTTTCAGATGTTTCCCTCTCTCTCCTGATGATGTTGTAGAATACTCTTCTTGTTAAGGGGGAGTGTTGAAATATTGTAACTGCAAAGAGTATTCTATTTATTATTGAGTTATTATTCATTAGATCAATCCCCTTTTGTGGATTGATCATTTCAGGCATTGTAATTGACCAAATCTCCTTTTGTGGATTGGTCAAACCCTAAATATAATATGCAAATTGAGAAGTTGGCCCCCAGGCTAATTAAAGTGGTTTTAACCACTAAGAAGACAAGTCGACGCTAACCAGTGAAGAGACATCTTTCCATCACCTGTCAGTTTGAATAAATAAAGGAAGTTTGCGCCTCATTATCTCACTCACTCATTCACTCATCAAGTGCACAAGTTTGGTAGCTGCAGTTGGGAGAAGAAGGAAGAGAGGTGCATTGCTCAATGTTGGATATTCTCTAGTGTTTTGGTTTATTGTCTTGGCATTGTATTGGCTATCTATATTAAGGAAGTTTTTGATAGGTTTTCTCCTCCATGAGGATTTCCCAGGATAAATATTGTGTATCTTGTGATTGTGTTTCTCTCAGTGATCCTACCTATGCTATGGTTATCTAGTAAATTGAAAAGAAACCTAATAATAGCTTAAACCTTAACAAAAGCAAAATCAACGACAAATCAAGTACACATTACCCTTCCAAAGTTCAAGCACTTCTTCCCAGCACACTAGGGTTATATACACCACAACCTATAAAGATTCAAGCACCTCTCTAAGGCACAGAGCAACTGAAATATCCAACTTCTTATTTACCAAGAGAGAAATCAATTAAACCGGCTCTAATAGCATGTGGAAATTTTGGAAATCTGTGCTTTAAAACACTTCAGAATTTTCACCTCATTTACTTGAGGTTGAACTTTCAGCCCTAAGGTTGAATCTGATATTTAAATTACAGCAGCAATATACTTATCTTCTGTTCCAACACAATCACTAAGGAAGCTCAAGAAAATAGGCACTGAAAATGTACATGAAGGAGAGATAAATATAACAGCCCTTAGGGCACAATCTCAACCAACACACAGATCTGAAAATACTTTTATAACAAGAGATTTGTAACAACACTAAATCTGTTTCTTAGCTTAATCTAGGAGTGTTAAATCTTAAAACACATAACATTTCAGCCCGACTGTCCAACAAATCAACTCATTAAAACAGCAATGAAATTACTCATAACAATGAGAAATCAAAGCAGATTTGCAACATTTAAATTAGGATAGCGATACTACATTTCATATATTACACAAATGAAGATAAAGTAGGATACCTCGGTTCATCCCAAGCTGGTACAAATCCCTTCATCTCATCCCAAGCAAGGATTTTCCAATTGCATCCCAAACCCTAGCTAGGGCATACACCGTCAATAGAAAACTCTAAACAACAATACACAGCCCTAGCAAGGTGTTCCACCAAGCTATCTAGCTGCACCAAGGACTCCACAACAGGCTAGCAACAACACCAACAAATCCACCTTGCATCTCCCACTTGCATCCCACACGCTATCAAAGAGATTCAGCAAGTATGCATCAAACAAACTTCACATGCATCCAAGCGCTACAAACCTTAGGTCTAGCTCACACCAATACTTCAAGACAAACCCTAGCAGTACAAGTCTTCTCTACAGTTTACTTCACACAAACCCTAAGTCCTCCAACTTTTGTATCACACAAGCACAAAGACTCCAAGACAAGTGCATCAAGATTACAAGTACATACTTGAATAGTTAATTATCACAAAGGCTCTATCCATTTCTATTGAAGTAGGTGAGGGAGGCCAATAATATTAAAATGAACAAGGTCCACAACAACCTGCTCTAAGTCACTAGACTAGGTCCAAAATTAGAGTGCTCCTCTACCAAGAGAGTACAATGTCACTAGGTGGTTGGATACCACCTCCCAAGTGGAGCACTCTCCAAGCTAAGCTTCCATATGTCCAGCACTCGTCATCACAAGGCTGCACGCTCTCAAGAATTCTCCCAAGCTCAACACTCATCCTCCACATGTGTGTAACTGGGTCCACAAGCAACCTCTAGTGGAGTGCCCTCCAAAAAAAACTCCCTCAAGCCAATCACTCTACCTCCACCAATGTGCCATGTGATCCCGATGCTCCTAGAGCCAAGCACCCTTCCTCCTCATGCTTAACTCTCCTCCACAAGATAGTTCAATCTCCTATGCCAAGCACTCATCCTCCTCAACATGTGTCTATGTAGAAAATGTCCACTGCCACATAAGGAACTACCTCCACAAAAAGAGCACCTCCTCTAACACACATCCCAATGATGAGCATCCACCTATATTAAGTTTTCCAAATGTCAATAAACCAAAACAGTCTAAGATACAAGCATCTAGGGTTTCACTAAGCACCCCACGTTACATGAAGCATACCCATAGCATGGTGTAATCACTTTCAGAGCAACCCAAACGCTAACATATACACATTAGACTTTCTAAGTTTCTATTACAAAAGGTAACCCTCCACTCTATCTCACAACTATGATTGCAAACAAATAGAGAGAAGTTCCCACAAAGTTATTTGTACCGACCAGACATAAATATATTTGGCATTATATTAATATAAATGCAAAAAATACTGTAATAAGCTTACTTCACCCACAATTTTTTCTTAAAACATATAAGTTATAACATTGTACTTCTCCTCTACCTTACAGCCATGTTTACAAACAAATAACGAGAAGAATTGAAAAATAAAGTTATTTGACCAATAACTAATACATTAATCGGAAATGTGAATAATATTGAAATATGCTTAGATTGTCACCTTTGAGAATACAAAACAAATTGATCCGTTAGCATACAACTCGGTTGGATTCTAAGCATAGGCAGGAAGCACTGTTCCCTCCACTCTATCTCACAACTATGATTGCAAACAAATAGAGAGAAGTTCCCACAAAGTTATTTCTACCGACCAGACATAAAAATATTTAGCATTATATTAATATAAATGCAAAAAATACTGTAATAAGCTTACTTCGACCACATTTTCTCTTAAAACACATTACATTGTACTTCTCCTCTACCTTACAGCCATGTTTACAAACAGATAATGAGAAGAATTGGAAAATAAAGTTATTTGACCAATAACTAATACATTAATCGGAAATGTGAATAATATTGAAATATGCTTACATTATCCACTTTGAGAATACAAAACAAATTGATCTAAAAAACATTGATCTGTTAGCATACAACTCGGTTGGATTCTAAGCATAGGCAGAAAGCACTGTTCCTGGCAACCAAATCAAACATCTTCCATTAGATTTGCTAAAGATGTTTACAGAAATTACTTGCTCACTCCTACAAAATTTTCCACTTCTGCTCAACTGCATTGCAGATGCGGCCTATGCAACATGCAGCACTGAGAGGATATTCTGAAACTGCAAAACCAAGGCCACCGAAAGAACCATCATCAATCCTTCAAACACTAATAGAAAAGATATAACTTACAGTACTCTATATATGATGTCACAAACGAAGTAACTGAATTATGGCATGAAACATGGAGCCAGCCATGTCTCAGATCTATGATGGAGACTGAATTACCAGGAAGAGTGTGTTTTCTACAGTATGTATTTTTCTCCAAACCAAACTTTTGTGTGCACTGAATTTTAAAAGAACAAAAGGGACCAAAAAATGTGAATGGGAAAAGGTTAGGAAAAGAACACACACACACACACATATATATAGAGAGAGAGAGAGAATAGAATAGAAGATTTTATTAGCCTCCATGAGACCAAGTAGGACCAAGTAATCTATGGAATGAAGATTACATCATCATACCGCTAAGCTTTTTAAAAGTAAATGTCTAGCTATAAGTAAAGCGGAAAACAATCCAAAACACCTGCCAGAGAGTTACATACCAATAGAAGATGGCAGATACTATAAAGTTCACCACAGATTGCAGACTTCAGGGATGAAAAAATATCCCACAAACTAATGAGATAGATATACTTCATTCGGTAAAGAAAAGTAAATTTGGATAAAGGATGATGCCCTGGCCACCGAAGGTTTGGTAAAATATAACCCTAATTTCAGTTGAGAGACTAAGTATGCATCTCTAGATGAAAGAAATGCAAATATGATAATCCAGGCTTATCTCCCATTGCAAGGGAAAAGGATGATATTTATGCAGATATTCATACAGATCCTCAGAACACTCAAGGCTAGAGTACAGAGCTAGTTATTTTAGATAAAATAATGTGCAAATTTTTCCATCTATGTATGGCAACAAAAGACCACTTGGAAAATTGATATCATCCCTATAGAGCAAGAAATGTAGGAATCAATGTTACTTTTATCATGTCAATGAATATATCGCCGAGGGTCAGGAATATAACTTATCACTGACCAGCAATATCAGGGAAAATTCAAAATATTGAAAAATAGACAAACTTCAAAAAATAGAAAAATATTCAGCATGTTGCTTAAACTTTCTGGAAGTAAACTGTGTGTAAGTTTATGAAACGTTCAACGTTTCGAGTGGACACTCCACCCATCATCAGGGACAAGTAAATCTGTAATAATGATAAAACAAGAGTAAAGCTGTAATAATGATAAAACGAGAGCTGGTGATAAGATTTAAAGAAAGAAAATTAAAGGATAGCCATTGGGAAAAAGATTAAATTTATAGATAACCATTGGAAAGTAAGACTAAAATAATCATGAGACAAGAAAATAATAATATGTTAAAAGCAGGATGGGCTAAGGATTAAACTAAAAAACAAAGCCATTGAGATTAAAGCAATAATAAAGCATTAATTGACAACCGAGAATTAAAATATGATATAAATTAAAATACGAAATAAATTAAATTTAACCTTTAAAGCCAAATGAGAGAATTAAAATGAAATAAAAGAATGAAAAGGAATAAAAATTAAAGGATATAAGAGGAGGAATAAAGGAAAGACATTAAAATAATGCTATGAAACTAGGAATTTGACAAATAAAAGAATAACAATAAGAGATCAGGGATTGAAGTCAGCAAGAAAGACACAAAAAAAGAGAACAAGGATAGAAGTTAGAAAGAAAGACAAAGAAAAGAATAAAAATAGAAAAGGCCCATTGAGCAAGATGATGGATAGTGTCCGTGGATGGGGTGATACATGGCCGCCATGAGGCGACTAATGATAGTGACAGAGGTACAGTGACTGCGGGTGACATTATCCCTGGGCATATTTGCTAAGAAGATGCAATGGAAGGGGTACAAGGCAATGCTAGTTGTACTCATGGTCAGAATGTTGGCTTTCATGAGAGATCGAGGCTGTAATTGCTCCCAGTTGGAGAGGTGGACAATCATGACGTTGGGTGGCAGCAAGTTTTTTATGCGAGGAGGTAGCACAGGTTTCCCTGATTTGCAGGTCAAACGGAGAGTTGTTGTCTCTCTTGATCGCACAGGCTCAAGACCCCCCTCTGGTAGGCTCTCCCCTACTCTTCGTGATATTCCTTCTCCTATTTCTTATGCTGTAGTCATCCCTTGTGGGGACCAGACCCCCATGAGGGATGACTACAGCATAAGAAATAGCTAAAGGCTCAACTAGCTCTTTAAATTTTATGACTCCACAACCCAATAGCTAAAGGCACTAACCTCCTTGCATTGGAGAAACAAAATCATTGCATTGGGATACGTGAAATCACAAGATATTGAGATTGTCTAAGTTGGAATCTATTCTATGTGCTTAAAACTCACTAAGGCCTCTAAGGCGTTTTGTTTTGTCAGGGAATTCTTGCTGCTGTAATAAAACAAAGCTACAGCCACTAGGGCTGCAGCAAACCCTAAACAAATCTCTAAATAACTCACAGTTCAACCGTCAAAAATTGCTAATAATTTACCCCTATAATCTACTAGTCTCAACACATCTTTTGAGTGGATTACTTGTGATTTTTGGTGGCTAATTTTTCTGTTGTAACAACTTGTTTGCTACAGCCATAAGGCTGATAATTATCTCTGCAGTACTTATTTATGACAGCCTTGTATTCATGCTAAAGTCTTGCTCTTTCATTCTTGAGCTAAACTAGTATATGCTAGCTTGTCTCTCGTTTATTTAACTAGATTTTTAGCACTTTATTTGCAGCTCTTACTATCTTCTTGTTGCTAATATATATTATTGTTTACTGCTGCAATTAGGGACAGCAAGCTTAACTTGCTTGTCCACCTAACATATTACGTGCATAATTGGCTTCTCTTGTGTCTCGGGCAGGTATAATCACCGTTTGCAGGTACTCATACCTCTTGGCAACCATTGGCAAACACCAAGACTCTTTTCCAAGCCTTTCCGCACCTAGTATCTTGACCTATAGGGGCTACACTTCCATCATACAACTTTTCATCTCATTTTCCCCTAGGGTCACCGAGATTCCCCCCTTGAGGTGATTACTTCATCTCTAAAGTGACGGGAATACCTGCCTAAGGTGACAGTGGGTAGGTGTTCTCTTAGTTGTCGCCATTTTGTGGTTGGGTCGGGCTCTGCCCAACCTACAACTTGTGTGATAACACTGCACATACAGCCTCATTTATAAAGGTTGATTTTGGATATATAGCCTCATCTATAAAGGCTAATTTTGGTTTTGTTGCTTGCATCATGTAATCAATGATATTGATCGTCTATGGGAGTTAATATAGGCATGGTCCATTTTTCTTCGAAAATGTCATTTATGTGTGTCATTATGTTTTTCTTGCAAGATAAATGTGTTTTTTTCTTTAAATATATATATATATGGTGTTTCCACTGACATTTCCATTTTTGGAGGGTCGTGTTTCCTTCCGTACCCATTTCGGAAACTTCCATACGTTTCCCCGTTTTGTGCAACTTAGCTTAACAGCATTAATGTGTTCAACCTCCATATATTGATGGTTGTTATAAGACTTATAAATTAATGTCTGTAAAATTTTGTGAGAAGTGACTGGATACACTGTTGCACATTTAATGATCAAATCTTGCTTAAGTTTATGGTAAACACACCAGCCATGTTGACAATTCCCAGTTTTCATGCTTGAGCAATTACTTTAAGTTTGTTCAATACTTAAGAGCTCAATTACATTTTTAAATTTCTACGACTTTACTGTTTCGAGCAAGGTTGTTGGGAGCGCGGAGCGGGAGCGGGAGCAGGAAGTGCATATTTTCAAAAATCTCCGGGAGCGGGAGCGTTTCGGGAGCGTTTTTTATATAAACATAAAAAATATATATTTTGATGCATATATATATATATATATATATATAAAACATACAGAATGTTGAATTAATTGCAAAAAACATGAAAACATAGATATAAGATCATTTAACTAATTGATTAGTGATGAATCGATGATCATTAAAGCATCAACCATTTAGTACATCGGACATCCTACATTGTACATAGCATACTACACATATAACATCAATCATAAACATATGTGGGACTCAACATTAAAGCATCATAAGTTATAACATCAATCATAAAAGCATCATAACATCAATC